>AWUE01019029.1:0-69769 GCA_001974825.2 Corchorus olitorius
TTTTTTTTTTTTTTTTTTAAATAAAGGCAAATTGTAATAGATATTATTAAGTCATGAAAACTTGACTACAAATACTAGTAAGTCCAAACACAAGACCAAATTATGAAACAGAAAGAACACAAAACAAACCCTTTCCTACAAGAACCCCAAACTATCAACCAACAAACGAGAACAAAAGCAACATCCAAGACAAGGAATCAACACAAACCAAGAAAAAATCATAGTATCTGAGTTAGGACGCATTATATTCATTCTATTGACTATATATATATATATATTGTTTATTGTGTGTTATATTTTTCGTGATAAAGGAACTGTAAAACATATTGAATATGAAGAAGAAAACGAGGAAGAAGCACAAGAAAGTTCTAATAAATTGGACAAGAAAAGAAGATCAACTTCAGAGAGAATTAAAAGGGAAATGGAAGAGAAATAGGCATAGTACATTAACTCATCTGGTATGATTTTTCATTGATTCACCCTTCTTGCCAAAAAAAAAAAGTTGATAAATATATACAAAGCTTTAATTACATGCAAAGAGACATGTGTAAACTTCTAAAAGCACCTAACAAATCTCTAAAAGAAACATAATCATAACATAAATAATATATTAGTTTGCATGAAAATTGTCCAATCTATAAGACTACTCCCTTGACTATTTGCTGCTAACACTAAGCTTAAACCTTAGAGTTTCAAATATATTCTTCTTTAACGAAGGTTTGGTGAAGATATCTGCAAGTTGCTCCTCTGATGAACAATGCTACTGACTTACTTCTCCCATGTTCTATCTCCCTGACATAATGGAACTTGATCTTTATGTGCTTAGTAAGCTACTGTGAATAACTGGATTCTTTGCAATTGCAATGGTACTAGTTATCAAAATATCTTCACTCGATCCTTTCTCACACTTAGCTTCACATCAGAACACAATCTCTTCAACTATATATCCCAATTTACTACCTCAGCAACTACAATATATTCTGCCTCAGCAGTGGACGGTGCCATAGTTTCCTGCTTCTTTGTTTTCCATGCAAAAACTCCTGAAACATATTCAGAAGTGCGTCTCATATCCTCTGCACAACCTGCCCAATGCACTGTCGTAATATCCCACAAGTTTAGTTTTCCAACCTTAGAAAATAACGGTCCAAAGCTAAAAGTCTCTTTAATATATCTCAGAACTATTTTAGCAGCTTTAAAATGACTTATTTTTGTAGGTGCATGCATAAATATTGATAGAAGTTTGATTGCAAACATTTTAGTTAGTCATTATTACAGATGCATACATCAAAATAACCAAGCAAACTTCTATAAACAGATGCATTTGCAAAGTCACAATCATAGGATTTAGAAAAATTTTCACATACATTCAATGGAGTAATGACAACTTTGTGGTTTTCCATTTGAAACTTCTTAAAATCTCATTGGAAAACTTTTGTTGACCAATGAAGTTCTGTTTTTATTTCGAGTAACATCCATGCCATGAAATTAGCGCGTCTCTCAAAGATCAGACATCTGAAAGGCCTTTTCCATCTCTTTCTTGAAGTTATCCACCAGCAAGGTACTACTACCACAAACCAGAAGATAATCAACATAAAGAGAGACTATCAAGACCCTTCTTCCATTTCTTTTCACATACAATGTAGGTTCATGTGGACTTCTGTAGAAACCTACCTTAACCAAATAGGCATTAAGCCTTTCATATTGGGCTCGATGTGTCTGCTTCAAACCATACAGAGCTTTCTTCAAGAGAACCACTTTGTTTTTACCTCACTTGATCTAAAAACACTCAGGTTGCTTCACAAATATTTCTTCCTACAGATAACTATTTAGAAAGGCTGACATAACATCAAGTTGAGTCAGTTGATGCAATTTCCACTGGTTTTGAGCTGCCATTGCAAGTAAGAGTCTGGTGGTATCCAACCTTGCAACTGGTGCAAATGTCTCAGTTTAATCCACCCTATATAACTAAGCATACCCTTTCACCACTAACCTTGCGTTGTATATGTTCACAGTGCTATCGGCATTGAATTTTGTCCTATAAACCCACTTGACACCAATCACATTTTTATCTTGAGGCCTATCAACAAGCTCCCAAGTCTGGTTCTATGTTATCATTCTCAACTCTTTCTTCATTGCAGCCACCCACTCTGATGATTTTGAAGCCTTTAAAAAGCAACTTGGCTCTAAAATTGCAACTGAATATCTTTCATAGATCTCATCAAGTCTTGTGCCCTTGACATGCTGATCATCAATATTCTCATCAACAAACTAATTAGGTTCTACTTGTTGTTGCTTGTTAGAGGGTTGAACCATATCTTGCACCTCATCAGTTTCAATTCTTTCCCAACTCCATAATGCATTCTCCTTGAAAGTGACATCTCTAGTCACTGAAATCTTGTATGTTTTGGGATTGAAGACTTTGTATCCTTTGACATTATTGTTGTATCCTAGAAAGATGCAAACTTCAGCCTTTTCATCTAATTTGCTTCTTTTAGCCTTTGAAATCAACAAATAGCATACGCATCCAAAGACTTTCAGATGGGACACTTTTGGATTATAGTTAAACTAAGTTTCTTATGGTGTCTTGCCTACAATTGCCTTAGTTGGAAGCCTATTATGCAAATACACAGTTGTGTTAATAGCTTCTGCCCAGAATTTCTTAGGTATTTGCCTTTCAAACAAAAGGTACATTGCCATTTCCATAACTGTCTTATTTTTCCTCTCTGAAACACCATGTTGCTGTGGTGTATAAGTAATAGTAAGTGACCTCTTCCTATCGTTAGCAATAAGAAGACAAATCAAAAATAAATATTCCTTATGAACTCAAGTGCTACTTAAAATGGGTAGAACAGGAAAAACAAGAGTTGAATCCCACGAGGAAGGTTGTTAACGCAAGGGACTCACTGCACACTAAGCAACTACTGTCACATAGCACTAATATAAAAAAGTAAAGAAAGTAAATGAAAGTATTGAAAGCAAAAAGCAAAGAATGATTAAAGCTAAGAGAAATCGATATAACTAAACATACTTCCTATCCTTTTCCTATTCATGTGAGAGATTTATCATTGTTTTATGGTTCCTCGACTCCGAAGATATCATATTTATGCAAGTACACCTTGGCAGGATATCAGTTTGTAACCCTTCGCAAATGGCAACTCACACGTGTTAATGAGCTGGTTGCGGTAGCTAATAATCACACACCAACTCCTCGTTCTTTACCTAGTGTAGGGCGGAGCCTAGTTATCGACATCGTATCTCCCTCCTAGTCTACATGAATTCGTCAGAAAGCATCCCTCCATACAGGTAAGAGAGACATAAAGCACAACGAACATTATTTAAGCCATCAACTAAAAACATACCCACCCTAGATCTATGTGAAGCCGTAGCCCATAGAAAGATATGCATGGAATAACAGCCAACCATATGGTTTCATCATATACCATATAATCACGACAAATGAGATCTCAGATAATTACACTCATCAGAAGGCATGTTGCATAATTACCTTTACCACTTTGATCTAATATAATAGCTTTACTCATCAAAAAGCTTGTTGCATAACTATCATACTAAATTCGGCATTAGCTATCATCAATGTGGGATCAATGGTGCACAACATCAATCACACACAAACAATAACATGAAATTAAGATCAGAGAATCAGATTTGAATGTATCAAGCATATAATTGAGTCAAGAACATACATCTCCCCATGAAACAATGAATAGAAATCTACATTAAGAATGGATAGAAAGTATCAGGGGAACACTCACTCATGGAGATGAGTGAAATCACCATAACTTACAAAGGAAGGGGGTGGCTAAAGAAGAGTTGTTTTGCTAAAAAACAAAACACACACAATGTTGTTGAATGAGAAAAAGTGGGATGGCTAGGGTTGGTGTATAACAAGGGTATTTATAGCCAAAGCTAGGGTTTACTAAGAGGTTCGAATGACTTGAATGGCATTTGAGGGGTGGTCGGCCTTCTTCAACAAGTAGTGAATTAGAGATGTGTGTCGCCATGTTAGCGCATGGCTTCCCACGTCCTTCTCTTGGGCAGCTTTGAGTTTGTGTTCCTTTCAAGTTGTCTTCATGGATCATCGTTGATGATAGATCAAGCTTCCTACAATGAACTTCATGATCTTCAATAGAATGTGGTTCACCACATTGTATGAGTGGTTCCCCATCTCCAATGGACTAATGGTCGAAAATCACCATTTTTGAGGTCTTCTTGTGGTTTGAATCCTCTTGTGTGCATCCTATTCTCCAAATAGGCGTACAAGTGCAAAACACCATATAGGTAAAATGATATATAAAACATATCAAATACATACATAATAGACACAAAATACATGTGCTAATTTAGGCTCATCAGTAAGTTGATGTTCAGTGCCTTCAACTCTAAGAAATTCTTCAAACATGTTAGATTAATAGTCAATGTCATTATCACTTCTTATAACTCTAACTTTGTTACCAACATGAGTCTCAATCCAAGTTTTGAATCTTTAGAAAACACGTGCAACCTTAGACTTCTGCTTTGAAAAGAAAACCCAAGCAAATATGATGTAATCATCAAGAAAAAGTATGAAATATCTATTGCCATTGAGTAAAGGAGTTCTCATGGGACCACAAATATCAACATGCACTAATTGTAGCTTCTCAGTGGGTCTTTTGTTTGATTTCAAGGGTAATGGCACTCTAACTTGGTTGCCTAGCTAACACACTTTGCATACATCACATTGTGCAGCTAATTTAGGCAAATTCCTTAAGCTTGTTGCTGGTAATTCGTTTGGAATTAAATATAGAATCTCTGTCATAATGGAGAGAGATGTTGATGTTGCTCTGGTCATAAGAGTTGAGGAGGCGGATAAGGTGGTGAACTTTGTTTCTCCGATGCCGTCTTTGTGTGATCTTCAAGATGGTGTCTCCTCGTTTTCCAATGACAAGCTGGCTTGGTTCCTAGGACTGAATTTATTGATGATATGTTGCATATTAAGGTTGGTATTGGTATGGATGATGAAATTGATGATAGCTGTACAAGGATTTTGACAGAAGATATTGTTGGTGAGAGTTTAAATTTCAATAGGGTGGTGTCTTTTTATTGAGTTGGTGATTTATAATGCTGACGGGGGTTTTATTGTTGAAGGGGTTGATTATGTTGCTGACTCCTTCGTTGAGATTCGCGATACTAATCTGGCAGGGTGGACAGGAGTCAAAATTGATTGGGCCAGCAGTTTAAAGGGGCTAAATGTAAAGTGTGTGAAAAGAAGAAAAGGAAAAAGATGAAAAGAGGAGTTATTAGACTTATTTTAGGGGATAAAACAGATGTTTATCTTGATTCTGAAGACTCTATTTCTGACGGTGACATAAGGAGGAGAAATGAGGTCTTATTAGAGGAAGCTGAAGACACCTTTGAGGTGAGTAAAGCTTTGGGCATCGGTTTTGGTCAAGACAGGGAAGCAATTTGTGTCAAGATTGGTCGATTTTGATGCTGATAATTGAAGTTTGCTAGTGCTTGTGGTGTTGCGGGGAGAAAAGAGGAAAAAATGATGAAGGCTGATGAAAGAGATAGTGTTTGTTTCAAATTCACAAGGTATGAAAGCGTTTTGTGTGTTTATTGGTGATATGCAGTGTGTTGGTATGATTCTGTTGGGTGTGATTTTTACTTGGAGTAGCAATAGTGATTTGGCTTCTATTGGCAGACTTGATTTATTTATTTTACGGTGGATGAATGACTTGTGGATGAGAAAGAGTTATGGGAAGCTGTCATGGATTGCGATGGGAATCATGCTTTGAATTGCTCATGTATTTTAGAGAGGAGATTGGTGAAGCTAATGATGAAGCTAAGAGTGGAATTAAGCAAGAGGTGTCTTTGATTATTACTTAGGTCTTGCTGCTGTTGTGTGTTTTTATTTTTTCTTCCTATGTTTTTCATGCTACTTTTGGTTTGTTGGCTGGATTTGTCTCCATTTTGCTGTTGCTTTCTTTGATTAATAATAACTATCTTTTGCCTTTTAAAAAAAATTCATGCTTTTGCAAATGATCTAAAGCAGAAAAACTCACATGCCCTAGTCTCATGTGCCACAGATTAGAGTCATCCATCACAGATATATATGCACTAGTTTCACCCCAAGTCAAATGAAAGCACATATTGTTCATCTCAATGGTCAACAATTCAAGACAAATAAGTTTAATAAGTGCATGCATTTCCACTAAAAACAACCTTATAGCCCCTTTCAAGTAACTGTCAAACACTGATTAAATTTCCATCTATCTTGGGAACAAAAAAAAAACATCAGAAATTATTTTGTTGCCTCTTGAAATGTGTTTGTTGCCTCTTGAAATGTGTGGGGATCCTTTTGTGCGCCAATAAGGCTTGGACTGATCTCGGCCTCAATGGGTTATGGGCCGACCCTTTTCTTCGAGTGAGGGTTGGATTTGAGTAGGGAATATGGCAAAAGGCTAAGAAGAGATGAAAAATAAATGAAGAAAACAATTTCACTTTTCTTCCATTAATTCAAAGTACATCATATGGGAAAACATTATGATAAGTAGCTTGGGATAAAGAAGGTGGGAACACAATTTTAAGCGAAAGAACACAAAAAATAGCTTTGAAGTGGTGATGAGAAATTCTGGAGATCATTGTTTTTGATGAAGTGAATACTCCAACAATTTATACACCCTAACTGCGGGATAATGCCATATGCCGCAGACATGATTCCTGCTGCAAGCTCCACCAACTCTGCCATAGCATCTTCTGAATCAGGTATATGAACAAGCTTTGCTTTTGATCATTTTGAATTTCCGTTGCTTTTAGGGGTGATGATTCCACTTCATTGCCAACACTTCCTTTAGCCGTTGTGATTCTCGCAGGCAAGGTCAACGCCGCAGCTGGGATTCTTTCCCTTTGCTGCCATGATGCTATCTCTAATGTTAGGAGCAACCTCCAAGCATGTCTCCCTCCCAAAATTAGCACTGTCAAGATTCCCACCTTCACATGCCTCCAAACCACATCTCCACAAGGTTTTCCCACCATGGGCTTGGTCCACGTTGTTGTGCTGCAAATTAAAGATGATTAAACTTTGGTCTTGTAATTGAGTTTGGAAATATGTATTAAGAATAATGATTACTCCCTTTGATTATATGCCTTTGATGGTATCTTTACTGCGGCATTGCAGTTTCCCCTTGAGAGGCGTTGCAGTCAGATTCCTCTACTATGCAACGTGGTGGGAGGCTTTGTTGCCGTGCAACTTCTTGCTGCGGTGGGCTACTAGGCCTGTGTTGTTTTTGGCAGGCCACTGGGCCATTTGCTAGGAAAGGAAGTGTATTGGGCTTTTTTCATGTGTTGGACCATTTTATGTGTGTGTTGTGTAATGTGGGCTCATCATTTGATGAGGTATTTTGATAAAATGGGAAAAATATGGGTTTTTGGCTATGGTAAAGAATTGCGATTTTTGTGATTGAATGGGTTTTGGCTATCCCAAATTTGACCCTTAACAGAATGCAAACTACAATATCACATTTTCCTTTCAACTTCAGGTATTGACCATTGCCAATTCTGACTCTAGAATTGTAACTGAGATTAGGGTTTTTAAACAAGTCTTTCTTGTGAACCATTTGACGTGTGCTTCCATCGTCAACAAGCCCCTTATTTCTACTTCTGCTCGAAGTAATAGCAATGCATGCTGCAACAAACATATGCTGATCTTGCAAGTCAGCATCTTCATACATTTGAGCTTGATATTATGCTGTTGTTGTTGCTGGTGCTTATTTTTGCAAACTTTCTCTACATGTCCTTTCTTACTGCACTTGGAAGCATTTGGATTGAACCAACAATCCATTTCTGGATGGTTTGGCCTTTTACAGTGCTTACACAACAACTTCTGCTTCTTTTTTGTCTCATTATCACTTGAACTTTCCTTCTTTTTTTACCTTTCTTCAAACCTGATTTCTTGCCTATACAAGCCTTGAGCCTTCTCTTTGCCTTTTGCTGAAAAGCTCCCTCACACTACACCAAAACGCATATATAACAGCACTTTTTTAGCGGTGTTTGCCTAAATGCGGCCAATATATGGCTTAAATCAAACTTAACGGCGTTTAATTTTTTTATTGTGAATCTGCCTTTGCATATGTGATATTTGGATTGGTTGAGTAGTCTTGGAAGATTTCGTGATGGATGACTAAATTATATGACACCCAAAATGATTGAGTAATTTTTATTTTCAGCATATAGTTAATGAATTTTAAGTGAGTTTCTTGAAAAGAGATACAGAGTCTATGTTTTATTTATTTATATTAAGTTGACTATTTGTTCTGTATGTGTTGTGGCCTTTTTTTGTTCTACTGTTGTGCTTGTTAGTTGACTTCATAGAATTTGTTATAGAAGAACAAGACAAAGATTGAATGACAATATGTTCAGGATTTGAACTTCTGTTGTTTTATTTATGCAGCAAATAGAAAGCTTAAAGGGATGTCGAGTCAAGGTTGGCTTTTGGGAGAACATTAGATATGGGTGCTTTGATTATGTTGTTGTAAAGTTTAGACTTTCACATGCATGTATATATTGAGATTGGTTATAATATTATACGATTGCCTTGTCTACGTTTTCATGCAATTTCTGTCAAGTATTAGTACTATGTTTTCTGCAAAAGTAGTTTGGGTTTTAGACCTATTTGATTTTCACTCCAGCTGAAGAGGACTACTTAAGGTCTCACAGGCATCTATAATTACTCTTTCAATTTGATAGTATTATTCTTTTACCATTTTACTTATGAGAGCTTATCACATCTACTTTCTTCTAGCTTTAACTTATGAGAGCTTAATATTAATTTCCTATTTTTCTTAATATTTGCTGAAAAATGATGTGACAAGTTCTTCCCTGGATCTCGAAGAATTGTGCTGCAAGTATTTAACAATGAGGTACCATGAGAAATTACTTATTTTGCGGTACACCACTCAAAGGTTCAATAATATCAAATGAAACTAGCAGAATCCACTTTGTGTTGCATATTTGCTGAAACCGTATTTTTATGTCTTGTCCCTAACAGATGTTAGTATGTTTTTTTTCCTGCTTATATTCTCATTTTATTTGAACTTCTTGTGCAGTGATAATTACAAGCCAACTTTTAAGCAGTGAGCAGTTCCAAGGTCTGCATTCATTAAGGTCTGAGTGGCTATGAGGGGACATAAAAACAAGATGTATTTTCTCTAAATGAAATTGACAATTTTATGTTAGAAACCTTTTGTGCTAGACTTAATGTTATTTGGTAGTTGTATTTCCTTTAATTGAAATTGACAATTTAGTTCTTTAAAATAAATAAATATATTTAGTCTCAATTATTTTAAATAATTGTATTTTAGATTCTAATGAAAAGCCATTGAAATCGCTTGGATGCAATTTATTGAATTTATTGTAATTCAAATAGGATAATCATCTCAAAAAAATATTTAAAAGCTAAAAAAACGCCACAAAACAGTGGCTTTTCTTGAGTAAAACTCAAATTAGGGGCTTTTATTTTTCCCAAACACAACTATTCTTTAAATTCCAGAATTTATAATATGAGAATGAATTTGATGTTTATCTAAAAAATGCCGCAAAAAACTGCAATAGGCATTTCAATGGCGCTTTATGCGGAGTTTAAGAGAAACACCATTAAACGAGTTGCGGCGTTTATAAACGTCGCTATTCGAACAATTTCTTGTTCCCTTGAAGCCTGCTTTACTTAAAAGCTTGCAAAGCATTCACAATCTCAGACAAAGACACAATTGACATGTCTCCTGTATTTTCAAAACATAATAATTTTACCTCATATACTGATGGTAAAGTATATGCTAGTTTCATCATAATTCTTTCCTAAGTAATGTCGGTATTTCCAAGCAACATCATCTTGTCTATCATTGTCATAATTCTATCTGAATATTTTCTGGCAGTTTCAGTCTCCTTAATTTTCAAATTTTCTCAAATTCTCTGATGATATTCGTCAGCTGCAATGCTTTCACATCTCCGAATCTTCAAACTCTATCTTCAGCAAATCCCAATCCACTTTTGGGGTACTGCATGTCATGATCAAATTGGAGATCACCTCATAAACATTGTTCTGAGTCATTGACAAAGCCTTGAAAGTCTTTGCAGACTCTTCTGCATGGTATAAGCTGCATCATAATCGGATTCTCTAGTTGAACATAAGGCTCTTTGCCTTGAACAACCTCCCATAAGCCATGAGCTTGAAGAAATGTTTTCATTTTAACAAACCAGGTTTAATGAGACTGATAACCATATTTCAGATGATGATATTGCACATCAGAATAATGTACTAAGAAATGAAGCTCGTAAGGTGCTTGAGGTTGGTAAATTATTGGGTTTATCATTTGTTGATGAAAATGGGGTGATTATTAACAAATTAGTTGAATTAGAGGGCAATGATGGATAAAAGAGATTTGCATTCATTGTTCTTTTCAATTTATCAGAATGTTTGGGTGTTTTTGTTGCCTTTTCTTATACTGGTTTTGTTGCGTTGTCTTCTGTTTTTGTGCTTCTTAAGAGAATTAATTTGGAGTTGATGGACTTGAGAAAGCTGAAGATTCAAGATTTGTAGGGGTAATTTTTTACCTTGTTTGAGCAGTGTGGTATTCGTTATGTCACGTGTATTTACAAGGGGTTGCAAATTGTTGCTCATCTTGTTTTTGTTTTTGTTTTAGGTGTCTTGACTTTTGATTTTGTTTTTTTAGGGTAGTGGATGGTTTGTGATTGAACAATGTTGTATGGAGTTTCATTTGGTCTTTTTTTTTATTTGAATTAGGAAGTTTTGTTCAAGTTCTGTTCCCTTAAGGTTCTGTTGGTTTTATTTGCCAATGAACCTTGTTGCCATTAATAAAAATTCTATTGCATTTCCAAAAAAAAAAAAAAAACCAGGTTTGATAATTTTCACCTATGAAAATTTCAGGATGAGGAACTATATGAGTGATGGTAGAAGAAGATGAAGACGACATATGGTTTATGGGTAATAGGAAAGTTATTGATGGGTAAGAGAACTCTATTTTTCTTTCTTCTTCTTTTTTGTTGGAAAAACACTGGCTCACTAGGATCTAAAGGCTCTCGCGGAAAACATATTGAATACGAAGAAGAAACTGAGGAAGAAGCACAAGATAGTTCTAGTCAATTGGACAAGAAAAGAAGATCAAATTCAAAGAGAATTGAAATGGAAATGGAATAGAAATAGACTTAGACATTAACTCATCTATGTTTGGCATGATTTTTCATTGATATACTCCCTACGCCCCAAATATAAATGCAATTTTAGAAATTTTATTTGTCCCAATTTATAAGTCCAATTATCAAACAATGAAACATTTATTACTTTTTTCCAAAACTACCATTGCAGGAGGTACTAGTAGTTAAGAGAGTGAATAGGAGGAGAGAGAGTGAGGGAGGGAAAGAGAATATGGGCAAAAATAGGAGAAGAATGTAAGAGTTTATAAAATTTTGAGTCTTAACAAACCTTCTTAATCTTGATGATATAATTAAAAATCTGATTAACGGGTGCCCAGGAGCACCCGTTAAGGGACATTAATTGTGTTTAAAATGGTGGCTTTTAACTGTTTGCACGCTAATTGAAAAAGAGATTAATAAAGATTAAAGGGATATGGTAAGTATTAAAACAGTTTCGACTAAAATAGCCTTATTTATGGATTGCATGGGTTCATTGCTATGTTCTCAAGGGTCGTGGATTAATGGAGATTCCTAACTTGCAATGGCATAGCCGGAATATCAAGAAGATGCTTAAGCTCAGAACTAAAGCTGCTTAGTGCATCCAGGTTAATGGTGATTGGAAATTACCTGGTAATGAATATAAGACTACAATTGTGTATAATGAGATTCAACCTAAGAATGCCAATGTTTCTTGGCAGAAACTGGTATGGTTCTCTTGCCATATTCCTAAACAATCTGTTATTACTTGGATGGCCATCCTTTATAGGTTACCAACTAAAAACAAATTGTTAAAATAGAATGTTCATATGGATTTCCCTGATAGTGACTTATGCGGTTTATGCCCTGAAACCCGAGGCCATTTATTCTTTCATGTGACTACTCGAAGAAGCATTGGGAACGTATTTTGCATGCACTTATAAGCTGAATAGACCTGTTGGCAACTGGCATGGGGATCTACAGTGGGCTGCTACCATGATTAAAGGAAAGTTTTTTCTTACTTTAGTCTTGAAGCTTGCCTTGAATGCTTATTGTTATATGTTATGTCGTGAACGTAATGCAAGGATCTTCAAAAGGAAAATGCTCAATGTTTTTTTTTAAAAGGCAAAGGTAATATTTAGTAATGAAAACAACAAAAGAGCAATACATCAAACGACTAGCTAATTCAGTCGGAAGAAACCCAACAAGCAGAGCCCCAGAAAACAAAAACATTCAGACATAACAACACCAACAAGACACGAACGAAAATACTAATCGAATCTTGTCATTAAAGTTAATCCCCCTCCATACCCCATGAGGTCATTGTGCAACATGGCTGATCACTGTCGTCAAACAATCATAAAATAAAACCTAACAAACTCCAACTACAGTAGCTAGGGCAAGTCAGGGTCGATCCCACAGAGAAGACACGAGGCTGTTAACTAATCAAAACAACTCAAGAAAACAAACACGTTAAGAGTACCAAATTATATGAAAGCAGATAATCAAACAGATATCTAAATTAAGAAAGTAATAATAAAATTAAAAATACCTTCCTACTTATCGCCACCTAAGTATGGAATTAATCAAAGATACCATGGTTCACGGATCAAAGTATATCAATTATTAAGCACCATAAACATGTCTTTGGCAAGGAATCAGATTACTAGTTATTCTTCTTCATCCTAATCCATAATCAATTATAAATCAGATTAGTACTAGTTATTCCTAATCAAACATCTTTTATCAATTACCAAAATTAGCTACTAGTTATTCACCAATTAAAGCAATCAATAAAGCATTAAGGTCAATAGATATACCAAACATAAGTTAATCATTACTAGTTATTCATCAAAACTTAAGATCAATTCTTAACCCAATTTAATACTTCAATTACTAGTTATTCATTGAATATATCAAATCTTGCTACTCATAATTAGATTCAATTACTAGCTATTCACCAAATCTAATCTAGCAGAGATCCAATTGATTAACTTCTTAGGCGTCCTAATTAATTGATCAACAAAACCTAAACAATTAAATCAGGGTTAAGCATGAAAACTTGTTTATCAAAGAGATTAATTCATCAAACCAAAATCCGGCCAATCATACATACATCTGTGGGGAGCCTTTGGTGCGGCAAGTACGGGCTAGACTGATCTCGGCTCCATAGGGTTTGGGCCGACCCTTTTTTTCTCAAATAGAAATCGGGTTTGTTAGAGGAAAACAAAAGAAACAACTTCGCGGCGAGTTTTGGAGGAAACCAAGTTACAGAGCTAAAGATTATTGCAGTGAAGAGGAAATATAATGAAAAGACAACTCGGCAAAGAACTCCAAGAAAGCTAAGTTGCGGTGGTGATGAGTCGTGCAATGGAGAGGGGTCTACCGCAAAGTTAGCATTTTGGAGAAGACAACACATGCTATGTTCACCTCTGTTATTTGATGCTAAAAACAGAGCATCACTCCAAACTCTTGATTAAGTGGAAAAATTACATTTTTATTTACTTCAAATAAATGGGATTACAGTTTGAAAGATAGACTTGAAGAAAGAAGATGGGAACCACTTTAAGAGGGAAAGAAATTGAAGAAAAGGAATTTGGAAGTATTTTGCAGAGTGAGATGAAGGTCTGGATATGAAAATTGTTGAAGATGAGATTCTATCTGCGACTATTTATAAGCCCTCTATTGCAATATGGAGCTCTCCATGGCATGATCCTTGCCAAAGATCTCACCAACTCTCTGACGCGACATCTTCCATATCGGGCTTACACATAAACTTGTTTTCCCTCACTTTTGAATTATTTTTCCTTTTCGAGTGCTGGGTCGACTTCATCTCTGAGATTCCTTGCAGCAAGTCAACCGCTGCAGATTCTTTCCCTTTCTTGCCATGGCTTATCTTTGAAGCGGTAGACAACTTCCAAGCAAGCTGTCCCATCCAAAAATAACCCATGGCAGATTCCCATCCTCACATGCCAACCAAGCCACTCCTTCAAAGTGTTTTCCCGCTTCGTGGTCTTGGTCCACGTTCCTGCAAAATCGAAGGCTTATTGTACTTTATTGGGATGATTAGCTTTTGATGCCATAATTAATCATGGAAATAATTCATTATTAGTAAGCATTACTCCCTTTGGTAATATTCCCATTTCGGCATCTTCCCTGCAGCATCTTTGGCTTCCCCTTGAGCGGCGCTGCAATGCTTCAGCTATCATGTGACAGTGAAGACCTTTATGCCGCAAGGAAGACTTGTGTTGTGCGCTCATGTGATTGGCTTTGGCCTTTGCTGGTAATTCAACGGGCCATCTTGAGGAACATGGGTCTTGTGTGGGCTTGTAGTATGTGTAAGGGATTCATGGGCCTTTTTAATGTGAGGAGTATATTGGGCCCTCATCTAATGTGTAAAGTGTGTTGGTGGCCCACTATATATGTGGTGGGCTTGTGATAAAATAATGAACCCTTGTTGTAAATAGGGTTATTTATATGTGTGTTATGATGAGTATGCCTTGATGATGTGGTGTGTGTTTGGGCCTCTTTACGGGCTTCGGGTTTCACCATTTTGACCTTTAACATCAACAAGTCGATATAAGCATGATAGATTATCATCAATTCATCAATCAATTGATATAGAATTAAAGCACAAGATCTCACCATGGATAAGATTGATTAATTCATAGGAAAGGGGTTCAAAGTAGAAAAGTATCAAGATAACTACTCACTCATGGTTGTTTAACCATGAGAGACAACTTACAAGACCAAGAGGAAGATGTCGACAAGAGCAAGGCAGCCCCTAAGGGGCGGCACTCCTTGAGAGAATTCCCTTCCTTAGGGTTTTGCAATTTATGACTTCTGATCAGTTATGACAAATCCTAAGATAATCCTACCTATTTATGGGCAAACCTAAGAGACATCATACCCTTTAGAAAATCAATACCAGCCCTTCAATTTGGCTGTACAAAGGGTAAGATAGACATCTAAATTGATTGATACCATTGGTCTGCCTGCAGATGAGAACCCATTGGGCGTGGTTTTTGGTGGCATTCTGAACTCGGTTACTTAAGTATACACTTCTTATAAAGGAATCGATATGTCTTTGTGATTGCTAACTCTCAATACTTAAGGGAAGACCAGCCACATGGCTCAGCGGGTCGACTTTACAACTTCAGAGATCTGATCATGGAAGACAATTTGTTTTCCACTGCCAAAAATGCTTAGTAAAGAATTTGACTGTATTGAAGCCATGAGGAGAGGGTCTGGCCATCGGCCTACTAGGATTGATCACCACCGTAGCCCAGAATCCTTCAGATGGAGATTGAGCTTACATTCAGTTTTTGTAGGCAACATTGACAGTACAGTTTCAAAAAGGGAGATTTGGGATATGTTAATGAATTTGGAATTATAGTTGATTTGTTTATGCCAATCAAAAGGAGGAATGGCAATACCAATTTTGCCTTCATTCGCTATCGGTACTATGAGGAATTGAGGAGAGCTATGGAGTATGGTAATGGGAGAAAACTCGATGGAAGAGCGTTGACTGTTAAAAAGGCCCAGGCAAGGAAATTGGACGTGGTCCCAAACGATAGAAGTGGGAGAAGAAATTGGAAAGTGCATTCTAGTGATAGACCAGGTGTCAACATAGGAAAACCAGTAGATGTCAGAAACAATTTTTAGAGAGAAAGTGTGAGAAATTGGAGACCGTTTAGGAGTTCGTCCAGGAGATATTACAGAGGGAGTCAAAGGCAGAATAATGGTGAGGTTCGGGTTGTTCCTGGTTCTTCAAGAGAACTTGTCCACGAATCGAAGTCCGATGACAAGCCTAGATCTTCAGATCCTCAGTGTACAGAGACAACTAGACTTCATATGGTTCCTAGAGTTGAGAAGGAGAATGACCATCTGGTTTCTGACAAAGTTCAGGTGGTGAAGGGAGTAACCAGGAATCCAATTATTGATGGTGATGGGAGGAAGGGAGATTTTTCTTTAGAAGATGATGATGGTTTTGAAGATGGTTACGAATCTTGTGAAGAAGTTGATATAGATATTGATATACCAGAGGAAGATCTGAAATGGCTGGATAGAAGTGTGATTGTTATGTGTAATGAATCAATCAATATTCACGATGTTGCCGAGCTTTTAAAGGATATTGATAGCAAAGTTCTGGTTAGAATTTGGAGTAGTGTCATCTTGTGTTAACGGTGGAAGGAGAATCGTCATTGGATGACTGCATTTGCTTGGTGAAAAATTTGTGTCAAGAATGGATTGTGGAGATATCCCCTTGGGATTCTTTCTTTTCTCAAAGGAGGTCTCTGGTTTGGATTAAACTTCATGATGTGCCGCTGGAACTTTGGCACCAAAATTTTTTCGCTGCTATGTGTAATAGGTGGGGAAGATTAGTGAAGGTTGATGAAGAAACACAGGAAAAAAATTCTTTCCTCTTTGCTAGATTGCAGGTGCTTGTTTCGAGCTTAGCGGATATTCCCAAATTGGTGGTGGGGAAATCATTGGGCACAAAATTCAAAATCACAGTATCCTTGGAACCGGAGGTTGTTTCAGTTCCAGTGACGCACGGCCTTGCTCCGGTGTCTGAAAATTTTCAAATTCAAGCAAGTAAAGACTCTTCGTTACCAGCAGCCGACAATGTGATGGGGAATCAGGAATTAGCTTTAAATGCTCAAGGACTAATTGGGCAGTTGGTGGAGCATGTCTCAGAATCAAGGGATGCTTTGGAAAGAGGAGAAGACAATGATGAAGGGAGAGTCTTTGTTATTCAAAATATGCAGTTGAATCTATCAATCAAGAGATAGTGGTTTATAATTCCAAGGAAAATGGTTCCTTTCAGTCAGATGAGTTAGTGGGTAATTCCTTTGTGGAGCCCATTTTTTCGGATCCTGGTGCCCATTATAGCCCAAGTGCCACAAGCCCAGATGATAGTGGGGCTTTAGTGGAGTTAAGAAGTGATTGTGGGCCTTGTGGATCAGCTGAAAATAGGGCCATGAAGATGATGGGCAAAAGATTTAAAGGGTTAAATTGTAGGGTGTGCAATAGGAAAATGAGAGAATTGTAGACGGGGGGTCACCAAAATCGTGCTTGGAGATAAAGCAGTGACAGAGTTGAACTCAGATATTTCCTTGTCAGATGAAGATATAAGGACGCGAAATGCAATTCTAGTTCGTGAAGCCGAGGAAACTTTTGAGGTGAGTGCGACTTTGGGACTAAAATTTAGTGAGGAAAGGAATATTATAGTGGATAGATTCCTGACTCTAGAAGGAGATGTGTAGTTTGGTTTGTTTCTTGGCTGCGGTTTTTTGTGATTATGAAGATTTTGACGTGGAATATCAGAGGTCTTAGAAGAAAGGAGAAGAAAAGATCGGTTAGATCGGCAGTGGCTAATTTTCAGGTGGATTTTTTGATGATTCAAGAATCAAAGCTTGAGCAAGTTAATGAGAGGCTGTTTCGTTTGATTTGGGGAAAAGGTAACCATGAATCGAAAGCGTCTAGTGCAGTAGGTTCTTCTGGAGGGTTGATCTCACTTTGGGATAAGGACTTCTTCTCTCTGGAATTGTCAATTGTTGAACCAAGGTATATTATTTGCGTTGGAACTTTAAAGAAGATTGGGTTGCAGTGCGTGATTGGGAATGTTTATGCGCCTAATGAAGAGCAGGATAGGCAAAAGCTATGGGAAGAAATTTCTGAGCTGAAGAGTCAGTTGGACCGGCCTTGGATCCTTGGCGGTGATTTCAACTCTATTTGCACTGTGGATGAAAGAATGGGACCAAGTCAAAATACTCAAGGTATGAAGGCCTTTTGTCAGTTTATTGAAGAGTTGCAACTAGTTGATCTTCCTCTTATGGGTGGGAAATTCTCCTAGAGTAGTAATAGACAATCCCCCTCTTTTACCAAATTGGATAGATTCCTTGTTAGTACTGATATTCTGTTAAGTTTTCCTGACTTGAAACAGAAAGCAAAGCCAAATTCTCTGTCAAACCATAATCCCATTTTGTTAATTGTTGAGAACATTAACTGGGGTCCGAAACCATTCAAATTTTTTAGCCATTGGTTAGATGTTGATGGGTTTCAAGACATGTTTTTGAAAGCCTGGAATGAAGTTGATAGTGATGGTAACAGGGGTACTGATATTTTTGAGATGATGAAATTATTGAAGCCAAAAATCAAAGAATGGTACAATGTTTATGGTAGAACTAACTACAAAAAGGTTGAGGCCTTGGAAGAGGATATTCACCATCTGGAATCTGAATTACAACAGGGGAATGGTTCGAATGATACTAGATTAGCCATTGCCGAGAAAAAAGGAGAATTGTGGAAGCTTTACAGATTGGTTGAACGTTCTGTGCAGCAAAAGCCAAGGATGCAGTGGCTTAGGGATGGAGATAAAAAACAAAGTTTTTTCAATTAATGGCAACTAATAGAGCAAGAAGAAATCAGATTGAGCAGATAGAGATTGATGGCAGTTTTATTGAGAATCCGGTTGATGTCAAGGAATGTATTTCCAACTTTTTTTGAAAGGTTTTATAACCTCAATACAGCAGCAAATCTTGAAGACTTTGGCTGCAATTTTAAACAAGTTCCTGTTGATAAGATTCAATGGCTTGAGAGATCTGTTGATGAAAATGAAATATGGGATGCAATTAAGGACTGCGATGGGAATAAAGCTTCAGGGCCGGATGGTTTTAATCTTTGCTTTATTAAGAAACAGTGGGTGAGTTTGAAGGAGAAGATTTTGGAGTTTGTGAATGATTTCTGCAATGGGAAGTTTAATACTAATATCAACAATTCTTTCATCACGTTAATTCCTAAATGTGATGGTGCTTCCAAGATTGAGCAGTATAGGCCTATAAGTTTGGTGGGAAGCCTCTATAAAATCTTAGCTAAAGTGTTATCTAAAAGGTTGAGAAGTGTTCTACCTGATATAATTGGCGATTCTCAGTTTGCCTTTATCAAGGGTAGACAAATTTTAGATTGTTCACTTATTGCTAATGAGGTGATTGATGCTTTGAAGAAAAAGAAGGTGGGAGGAATCTATTTCAAAGTTGACTTCGAAAAGGCTTATGATAGTGTTGATTGGAAATTTCTGGAGTTTGTTATGAAAAAAATGGCTTTTGGTGATAAATGGATCCACTGGATAATGAGTTGTGTAACTACTCCTTCTTTATCGGTGTTAATTAATGGTTCGCCAGGTAAAAGATTTTCAGCTTTGAGGGGATTACGGCAAGGCTGTCCTTTATCTCCTTTCCTGTTTGATTTGGTTGGAGAAGCTTTAAATCTGCTTATTGGAAAAGCAGTAGAGATTGGGCTTTTTCAATGAGTGGAGATTGGCACCGTGGTTGTGTCTCATTTGCAGTATGCAGATGATACTCTTATAATTTGCAAAGCTAATAGGGAGCAGGTGATTAATGTAAGGAGGGTGTTACGTTGCTTTCAATTAATTTCTGGTCTGAAAGTTAATTTTGCCAAGAGTTGTCTGTATGGTATCAATGTTGATCATGAAGTGGTTACAAGTTGGGCTAATGAAATCAAGTGTAGGGTTGGTTCTCTGCCTTGTTCATACCTGGGTCTTCCTCTTGGAGCTAGACCAAATTGTATTGCCATAAGGAAACCAGTAGTGGAGAGGTGCCAGAAGAAACTTGCTAATTGGAAGGGCAAACATCTATCCATTGTGGGTAGACTTGTTCTTATAAAGTCGGTTTTAGCTAGCTGTCCTCTTTATTTCATGTCCCTTTTCCCTTTACCAGTTACGGTGAAAGTCGAATTTCAGAAAATTATGAGGAAATTTTTGTGGCCGGGGGCTGAAAATGGGAGGAAAATTCATTATGTTGATTGGAGTACAGTCTGTAAACTCAAAGATTCCGGTGGATTGGGTTTATTTGATCTTGGTTTGCGGAATATGGCTCTCCTTAATAAATGGTTATGGAGGTTGGCAAATGAGAATAATAGCTTGTGGCGAAGGGTGATAGTAGAGAAAAACGGCCTGAATGCTAAGGCGTTAACAATCTCTAGTGGTAATAGAAATTGTTCAGCGCTATGGAAAGCTATCTCAAAGCCTCTTGGTGAAGTTGATGATGTTTCTTTGTTCATCAGGAATGGCATGACGATTTCTATAGGTAATGGTAAGAGAGTGGATTTTTGGAATGATAATTGGGTTAATGGGGTTGCTTTAAAAGATGCCTTTCCTAGAATTTTTGCTTTGGCTAGATCCAAGGTTGGAATGGCTTGTCAGTTTGGCTGCTTTGAAGGAAATATGTGGAAGTGGAAAGTGGAGTTAAGAAGAAGTTTGTTTGATTGGGAAGTGGATCAATGGAAGCATTTTTGTGAGGTCCTTGATGAATTTCTCCTGGTGGAAAATTTTAAAGATAAATTGATTTGGGCTTTTACTGCTAATGGTCATTATACGGCTAGCTCTTTTTGCAGGGCACTCTCATATTCCCGTTTTGATAAGGAGGAGGTGTGGAAGCTTGTTTGGACGAGGTTGGCTCCGCCTAAGGTTGAATTTTTTTGTTTGGTAGTTGTTAAAAAAGAAAATAGCAGTGAAGTTTGAACTCCATAGAAGAGGTTTGATCTCTATTGACTCCTCTCTTTGTGTGTTTTGTGGCCAAGCAATTGAAACTGTTGAACATCTTTTTTTCACCTGCAATTTCACTTGGGCTGTTTGGATGGCTTGTTGCCGTTTGTGGAATGTGGTTTGGTCCTCTCCTAAAGATCCTCTTCAATTTTTCTTGTCTTGGCATTTTTCTTTATGGGATCAGAATAAACTTAATATATGGAGAATGGCCTTTTCGCCATTAGTTGGTCGATATGGTTGCATCGTAATGAAATGGTTTTCAACAGAAAGTTGTTTGATTTTCATCAACTTGTTGAAGTGATAAAAGTCAGATTGATGTGCTGGTCTAAAGCCGCTTGGCCTGAGCTTGATTGTTCATTTATGGACTTATATAGATGTCCGAATGAAGTTGTGCTGAGTAGAAAAAGTAAGGGGAAAGGTAGAGATGTGTCATGGTCTGCTCCTGATTTGGGATGGCTGAAATTCAATGTCGATGGTGCTGCTAAGGGTAAACCCGGGTCTGCAGGTATAGGTGGTGTTCTTCGTGATGATAAAGGCAAGATTCTGATGCAATTCTCGAAATCTATTGGTGTGGCTGACTCTAATGAGGCGGAAATTCGCGCAATTGGAGAAGCCTTGGTTATGTTTGCTGCATTTAGATGGGTTTCTTATTGTTGTTTGATCATTGAAAGCGATTCCTCAAATGCTGTTTCGTGGGTTAATCAGCCTGATGAAGCCCCTTGGAGACTTAAAAGATGGGTGTTGCATATTTCTTCTTTGCTGAAGAATCTCATTGGTTTTAAAATCACTCATATTTTTAGAGAAGCTAACGGTGTGGCAGATGATCTTGCGAAGTCTGAAGTTGAGAGAGTGGTGCCTCTGATTGCCGCTTTTGATTAAAAGATTTATGGAAGTATATCAAGGAGCTGATGTTTGTGACAAGGAGGGTGGTGACCGAAGTTCACTGATGGTTTATTACTTGTGATAATATTCCCTGTGTTATTGTCTATCTGTATGGTTATTTTGTTGGTTGTTTTTTGTGAGGCTGTGGCTATACTGTTCTGTTTCTTGCACCTCGTTGTGCCTTTTGATTAATAAATCACCTTGAACTTTGCCTTTCAAAAAAAAAAAAAGATAGACATCTAATTTCTTAATCCTACTCTAACTAGGATTTACATCAACTTTGTCTCCAAGTAAGAGCTCTAATTGGTTGAAGTATATCATCCTCATTAATTAGGATCCTTCCTAGCCAATAGGAGTGCTCCATGTCATCAATATGCAGCTGGAAAAACCGTCCAAGGCATCCCTAAGTCGGTTTACACCCTTCCTAAGTCATATTGGATTTTAGGTCAAACTGTCCAGAATACTTCAGAGGCAAAATCGACCATATTAACGGCAGAATTGGGTTTCGGGCAAAACAAAAAGTTGTAGAGCTTGAAGTCAGCTTTCTAAGGGTTTATCATTTGCTTTTTTCTGAGCTCCGAATCAAAAGATATGAATTTTATACCGAAACTGCACTTGTGAATCCTCTGTTGACTAGGAAAACGAATTTCTCCATAATTAATTAATTATTGCATCATAATTGCTAATTGGACTTGGATATGCTCTTTGGGCTTTAAGACATCCGAATTGGGCCTAGAGAAATCAGAATTTGATCACCAAAGATTCGGGCTTCCTTTCGGTCTTCATGGGCTGAAATAGGCCTGATGGGCCCACTGGGTCAAAATGGGCTGAAATCAGTAGTTTCTCCAAGTTGATTCAAAAAATTGCTCTAAATCTTCATAATCTTAAATAATGGCTCTAAATGGTCCTGAAAACACAAATATGAGAAATATGAGGGTAAATGGATACTTATGACTACCAAAATAAGGCAAAATCATATAAAAAATAAGCATTAAATTAGGTCTTATTAATGACATAATCCAATCGAATAAATTCTGGTTCCGCTACCTGCTGTGCTTCCATTCTTTTACCAAAAGAATCACATCATTCATGCAAAGAACACCATTCTCCAAACCAACTATCAACTGAGTTCCATCCACCATTGAAAAACAATTCGACCAACACCTATCCAATCTGCTAAAAGATGAATACTCTCTAAATTTCCCCAAGTAAAACGATTACCAACCAAGGGCAAAACAATCACATCCAACTTATCAGCAAAAATCACAAACCTCTTCATCTCACCAACCTTCTGAACACATCCAATCTTCTCCTCCAAACACCTTACAATATTAAAAACCTCCCCCACAAACCAAGAAAAATTGAACTCTGAAAAGAAAAAATTAACCTCTTTAAAAAAGATCTCAATCCGAATCATCATTTGGAACATAAAAAATTCCAAAGCCGCACCAAATGCCATTAGCCCAATGCACCCATGAGTATAATGTATCAACTATTGATGATGACTTTCTCTTCAAATAAAAAACTTTTTTCCAACCTATAATCAAACCACCAGATAACCCAATCAAATGTGCACTCTCCCATGAACAAGCACCTTAAACCCTTCTAAGTTCTTGAAAAAACATACAAAAAACCATCGACCTAACCGCTCTCTATTTATCCTTCCTACCAAGGCCTCTAACAATCCATATCTCTATCCTCATTATACTATACATAATAGCGAAAACAGACCCCTCTAACAACTCACACGTTGACCCCTTCTTAATCCATCAACGCACTTAACACCACTTGTTTATCTTTGTTGAAAATGACTCCCATTGTTGAGCTAACCTCCCAAATAGCCTCAGCTTCCTCCCTCAAAATCTTGTTTCTATTTTCAATTTTGCTATCAGTCAGAGATGTACCTGATAATTCTGTTTGCGTTTGCTTTCCTTTCTCAAAAATACGCATTAATAACTTCTTTGTTTTCCCACCTTTATAAGGTTGAATTTCCAAATCATTAGAAGGTCCATTTTGAATAACATCAACTGACCCATCTTGGATAGCATTTGCTAACCTAGTACATACCAAAGCTTTAGAAATCAATTGACCCAATACACCAATAGACACATTTGGTTCCACTTCCAAAGTATCATGAATTCTATTGGGGGGGTATCAATATCATCTCCACCTCGAGCCGTCTCTAACACCACTTCCACTAAGTCCCCACTAACTACAAGTTCGTTTACCAATGCCACTGGAGATGTGTCTAATGGTTTTTCTTTGGAACACGAGCAATTATCTTTCAAAAATTCCTCATCAACAGAAAGATTCCTATCACCGGCACCTTCCGAATTTCGAACATCAGAAAAGCCATCATCAATGGACACTTTGACAGAAAATTTGTTCCTCCTCCACATTCCATGTACAACCGAAAGGATCGCAGCTTTGTCGCGTATCTCCAATAACACTCAGGCTGCTATCATTGAACTTTTTTCAATTGTAACATCTAAAACTTCGATAACATTACCCCATCTACCTGAAAGCTCCATGAAAAAATTTTGATGCCAAAGAAAAAATGGAACACCCTCTAATTTGATCCAAGCTTCACTTACACTCTCTCCATCGCTATCATCCCAGTGATGATATTTTGAGCAACAAACTTCCATGAGTTCACCAGGGTGATCTAGAAAGGACTGCGTCTCCTCAATACTATTAAACTGTAAAAGGACTCGAACACTACTTAAAGGTATAACCAAGGCAATAAGTTTCAAGCCAACCACTGTTTCTTTACCTGAGCAAAGTCACATTCGGATTTAATCTACTAATAACACATTTCTCAATCCACTCCATATCCTTCTGGGGCATTTCTACTTCCATATCTAGCACCTCCACAAGCTTCAATGTTAATATTGACCGTGACTTAACAATGTCAGACTCGTCATCACCATTGACGCCAATATTCTCAGACTCAATATCACCATTAACGGCAATATTCTTCAACTTCCCAATGGCCATCCGCTCGTCTGAAACTGGATCATCCCTCGCCCCCAAAACATAATCCTTGCTTTGCTCAAACACCATAACCTTTCTTCAGATCGGTCTCTGACTGCAACTGACCTTGCAGCATCCTTAACAGAGTTCACCACGTCTCTGTAACTTCTTCCATCGAGATTGGTCTTTGCGTACACGATATTTCCTTTCTCCTTGCAGCTTGCAAAATTCTGTATATCTTTCTCACAGCTTTTATGTCTTCTTGTATATCTAGCTTTGTAAACTCTAATCCTGATCCCTTCCAAATATCTCTGATGTGCTTTTCCAACTGCCAAATAAGCATCTTTCTCCTTCCAAAACCTGAAAAAGCATAAGTTGTAGGCCTTTTTTGTCTAATTCTTCGTTGTATAAAGACATCTGCTACTTTACCATAATCCGAGAACGCATCTTACAAAGCATATCTAGAGACTCTACTACTCAGATTAGTAATGAAAACAGAGAAGAGATATGATCGCCAATCCACTGATTTCCTCGATTGACCATTGTCGCCTGAGTTTCCTTGATCGTCGTCGACATCTTTATCAAGCGAAACTCACCGGCTTCGATTGTAGTGTGAGTTAATTGGATCCGTAGCGTGGAAGGAGTCGTGCGAAGGAAAATCTTTGTGACGGCGCTAGGGTTTAGCTATATTGACTATCACAATTTAATTGCTTAGAAAGAGTAGAAGTTTCCACCACATCTTAGGTCCCTTAGCCCCTAGTCAGTAGTCCCCTAGTTTTTGATGGAAAATGCTCACTGTTGAACAATCTTTTCACTGTATTGTTGATTTGATAAGATCTAGATTGAAAGGTTTTAAGAGAGTAGCTAAGGATCCAATGAATGTAATTCTTTGTAATTGATGGAAACTTAGCTTAGATTGGTAGGAGTTGGTGGTTCTTTTTGTTGGTTGTATTGTTAGTTGTTTTTCAACTTTAACTCTTTGTATCAGTTTTCATAGCAGTTCTCTTTCCTGCTACCGGATAAATGAATACATATTTATCCAAAAAAATAATAGTCGGATGTAACAAATAAAAGTTTTTACAAAGTAGAAGAAAATTTGAATATGACGAAAATTTAATATATAAATTAATGTAAATGTATTAAAATTAAAACTTTATAATAATAATAAATTTTAAATTATAATACTTACCCTATACTTTTTTTATTTCTAAATTTGGTTAATTTTTATGAAATTATAGTTAAATATTCAAACTAAAACCTTATAATAATAAATTTTAAACTTCAGTACTAACCCAATAATTTTTTTTACTAATGTGGGGCTAAAATTTATGAAATTATGGTAAAATATTCAAACTAAAACCCTATACTAATAAATCTTAAATTTTGAGTTCTAACCCTATAAATCAATTTTATTTATTAATTTGGGGCTAAGATTTAGGAAAATTCGGCTAAATATTTTATTATCACGTTTTGATTTTAAATATGTAAATTTTAATAAAACTTATATATCAATTTTAATATACTAGTTTTAGCTTTCACGTGCGTTGCACGTGGCTCAACGTGTTTAAATGAGATATCCACATGAAATTATGATAACCTCCCTATTAAATCATAATAATTACACTATTTTGGATGACGTCCTTACGAAATGTTGATAACCTTCATATGAAGTTGTAATAACGATACTTCGGAATCTCGAGAACCTTTTTATAATTTTTTTTTTAACCTTCTTATGAAATTTTGTTAACCTCCCTAAGGAATTTTGAAGATCTCACTGAAATTTTGTTTATTTCCCAATGAAATTTTGATAACCAACACTATGAAATGTTGATAACCTCCATAGGATATATTGATAACCATGTTATGAAAATTTAAAAACCTCCATATGAATTGTTAGTAAACACACTCTGAAATTTTGATAATCACACTATGAAATTGTGATAACCTCGCTATGAAATTTTGATAAACATTCCTATAAAATTTTGATAAACCTCCCTATAAAATTTTGATAACCTCCTTATGAAATCTTGATAACTACAAATTTTGATAACCTCCCTATGATATTTCGATAACCTCATTACGAAATTTTGTTAATCTCCCTAGGAAATTTTGATCTACATACTATGAAATTTTGATAACCCTCTTATGAAATTCTGAAAACTAAACTAACCTTCATATGAAATTTTGCTATTCTCCCTGAAATTTTAATTACTCCATAATAAAAGTTTAATAACCTTCCTACTTTGGTAACCATACTATGAAATTTTGATAACCTCCCCAGAAATACCACTATGAAATTTTGGTAATCACATTTTGAAAATTTGATAACCTTTTTATGAAATTTTGATAACCTCTCTATAAAATTTCATTGACCCCTCTATGAAATTTTGATAATCACATCATGTAATTTTGATAACCTCGCTTTGAAATTTTGATAACAACACTATGAAATTTTGATAATCTTCCTATAAATTTTGATAATCCGGTCTCTACGAAATTTCAATAATCACTCTATGAGATTTGATAAATTTCTATCAAATTTTGGTACTCCTTATGAAATTGAGACTTTTATAACCTTCATATGAAATTTTGATAACCACACCTTGAAATTTTGATAACCTCCCCATGAAATATCAGTAACCTTCTTATGAAATTTTGTTGACCACACTATGGAATTCTTATAAGCTCGTTATGACATTTTGATAATCTCTTTGATAACATTTCTATAAAATTGTGATAACCATACTATGAAACTTCAATAACCTTCCTAAGAAATTTTAATAACCTGATCCTATGAAATTTTATTATCCACACTATGAAATTTTGATAACCTTCCCATGAAATTTTGATAACTTCCATATGAAATTTTTGTAACCACACTACGGAATTTTGATAACCTCCTCATGAAATTATAATAACCATCTTATGAAATTTTTATAACCACACAGAGACAAGAAAATCAAAATCATAATATTACCTACTCTTCTAACTCAAAAATTTCCAATTGAACAAAGTGAATGCGACAAAACATTATATAACGAAGAGATGGAGCTTCACTAACAATCGTATTGTACGTGTCAGGGTTAGTTTAATCTTTTTATTGACATTTAAAAATTGAAATTAAAAGTAAAATATTAAATTCAAAAAATAATAGTAATGGAAATTTGCATGTTCATCAACGAAAATCAATTTGACAAACTTATAACTAGGTCTAAAATTGAAATTTTTAATTAATTTTTAAATAATAAAATTATACTAAATTTTAATAATGGCAATTTAGAAATATATTTGAAAAAGTGCAATCGGAAAACATAAAAGTTTCCCATTATTCATAGAAATTTGCATGTTCACCAATAAAATCAATTTTACAAACTTATTATTCGGTCAAAATTTAAATTTTATAATTAAATTTTAAATAATAAATTTTAATCTTGTCAATTTAAAAATATATTTCAAAAAAGGGTATAATCGGAAAACATAAAGTTTTCCATTACTCGTACTTTTATATATAGTATAGATGGTTTTGAAGAAACTATTGATTTTGTCTCATTTCAGCCCAATAGGCTCATTAGACTCGTTTCAGTCCATGATGCCCAAATTGTCAAGCCAGATGTCTTGAAGTCTAAATCTGATATTCTGAGACTCAATTCGTTAATATGGAAGCCCAAAGAAGGAGTCCAAGTCCAATAAGTAATTATGATGCAATAATGATTCAACCATGATGCAATATTGTTAAATCATATTTTAAAGAGGACTTCACAAGAGTAGTTTTGGAAGAAAATTCATAACTTTTATGCAGAGCTCAGAAAAATGCAAATGAGGTACCGTTGGAAAGAGGATTCCAAGATCTGCAACTTTTATGTTTACCTCGAGACCTAATTCTGCCGTTCTGGAGGACGATTTTGCCCTTGAAATTTCTAGACAGAATTGATCTTCTCCTAAACCGACTTGGAGAATATTTTAGACGGAAATTGTGATGCTAAAGATGATATGGAGCATTTCTATTGGCCACGTTGGATCCTAATTAATGAGGATAATCTAAATTTCTATTATTTCAATAATAGAATAATGAAATATTATTTAATAATGACAATTTAGAAATATATTTGAAAAAAAAAGGTACAATCGGAAAACATAAAGTTTCCCCTCATTCATATTTTTATATATAGTATAGATATAATCATAAAAAAATGAGAAATGAAATTATTTAATTAATAGTTTTTTTCAAAAAAAGAAAGTATTCTAAACACAGTATCTTATGAATAAAAATAAAGGCTAATCTAATCAATAATGTTAGGATTTTTGACCCAATTCCTAATTAGATTTGGATTAGGATTTTTCTAGACTTTTTTGATTGGTGGACAAGAATCCTAATAGGAAATGGATTCTTGGAGGCCAAGTTTGTGTTAGTATAAATAAGCAGTTTCTGTTTAGATTTTTGTGTGTGAGATAGAAATGGTTGTATTGTTGTGAGAGAAAGCTAAGATAGCTTTAGGTTGTTGTGAGAGAATCACCCATGTTGGGTTGATTAGATTGAGAGTTTGCTAGAGAGATTATTATGATTGTTGATTGTAATTGATTGATTTGATAGTGGAGATTTGTGGCATAGGTCCACAAGAAAATTTGCTTTGTTGTTTTTCCGCTTTAATTATTTGTTTGGTTAATTCCTGGGATATCCGAAGTTACAACAAGTGGTATCAGAGCCTGGTTGATTAGAGATGACAGAAAACAACGGATCAGCTTTGAAGTTTGAGATTGAGAAGTTTAATGGAACGAATAGTTTTCAGATGTGGCAGAGTACGGTAACAGATGTGTTAGTACAACAAGGATTGAGAGATGCGCTTGAAGCAGATAAGCCTGCAACGATGAATGAGAACAGGTGGAGATATTCAACGAAAAGCTGTAAGTACAATTTGTTTGTCTCTTGCTACTGAAATTAAGTATGATGTGTTAGATGTGAAAACCCCAAAGGAGTTGATGGATAAGTTGGAGTCAATTTATATGTCAAAATCAATTACTAACATGTTGTGTTTGAAGAGAGAATTATTTGGGTTGAAGATGAAAGCAGGAACAAGTTTAAGGGCACACCTAAACGAGTTCAATAGATTGGTTACTCAGCTGGCAAGTGTGGATGAAGTCATGAAAGAGGTTGGTAAAGCAGTTTTGTTGATTAATTCTCTTACCGACATGTATGATCCTATGACTAGAGCTTTGATGGTTGGTAGGAAAACCCTGAGCTTGCAAGATGTGACTTCTGCAATTTTTGAGTATGATAGATTGAAAGAGACTGAAAAGAAACATGAAGAGAATGGTGCTCTCACGGTGGAGCGTGGAAGAACTTATGGAAAAGATAAGATTGATGCAAGATCGAGGAGTAGATTCAATGAAAGAGGAAGATCAAGTTCGAGGCCAAGGGTTGATTTCAGTAATAAGGAGTGTTATTATTGTCATGAAATGGGGCACATAAAAGCCTACTGCAAGAAGTTAAAGGAAGATTTGGGGGAATTCATGAAATTTAAAGAGAAGAATAAGGCTGGTGTTAATGTTGCTGTTGCTGATAGTGATGAATATTCTGATGAAGAAACTGTTGTTTTGATGGTGCAAGAAGAAAAGAAAGACACTAGAGATATGTGGGTGTTTGATTCTGCTTGTTCTGAACATGTTTGCACAAATAAAGAATGGTTTTCGAAGCTTGAGAAGTGTGATAAGCCTGTTTATATGGCTAATAATGGTGAAGAAAGAATTGAAGGCATTGGGAGTGTGAAACTTCGTTTGCATGATGGAAGTGTCAAGATGCTGGGGAATGTGAGGTATGTTCCAAACTTTACAAGGAATTTGATTTCGCTTGGAAAGTTGGATAGCTTGGGTTATGGATATTCTTGTCAAGGTGGAGGCTTGAAGATCACCAAAGATTCGATGATTGTGATGAAAGGAGTAAAGAATTCGAAGAATTTGTATGAGTTGATTGGAAGCACAATTAAAGGAGATGGATCGGTATATTCACATCAAATTGAGAAGAATGATGTGGATTTGCCAACAACGAAGAAAGTGACTTTTGCAGATTTGGTTAAAGGGTGGAGCAATTAGACTTTGATGAAGGAATTTGAGTCAAGGTGGAGATTGTTAGGATTTTTGACCCAATTCCTAATTAGATTTGGATTAGGATTTTTCTAGAATTTTTTGATTGGTGGACAAGAATCCTAATAGGAAAGGGATTCTTGGAGGCCAAGTTTGTGTTAGTATAAATGAGCAGTTTCTGTTTAGATTTTTGTGTGTGAAATAGAAAGAGTTGTATTGTTGTGAGAGAAAGCTAGGATAGCTTTAGGTTGTTGTGAGAGAATCACCCATGTTGGGTTGATTAGATTGAGAGTTTTCTAGAGAGATTATTATGATTGTTGATTGTAATTGATTGATTTGATAGTGGAGATTTGTGGCATAGGTCCACAAGAAAATTTGCTTTGTTGTTTTTCCGTTTTAATTATTTGTTTGGTTAATTCCTGAGATATCCGAAGTTACAATAAATAAATCATGCACATTTATTTTACTCAATCTACTTTTTTACTTTCCTAAACTAGTAATGATTTGACACAAGAAAATGTTCTTGTGCTTTGTGGCTAAGGGACTGTGTCCCTGGACATTTGTTAGCCGAATTCTATAATTAAAAATGACTTATATTTGGGGACATAGGGATTAGGGAGTATTCATCTTTCTTGCAAAAAAAAAAACAATATATATATATATATATATATATATATTAAACATGCAAGGCTTTAATTATATGCAAAGAGACGTGTAAACATCTTAGAGTCCATTTGGAAGTTTCTATAAAAAGTAAAAAGGTAGAAAGTATTTCTATAAAAATTTTAGGACTAGAAAGTTTTTTCTTAAAAAAGTACGTTAAATGTTTGTTTAACCTCTAAAGTTTAAATTAAATTCCTAAGAAAGTGTTTTAAAATGTTTGGTTGGTTTCTTATTTTCCAATGAAAATAAAGTTAAATTGATTAAAATACCCTTTAATGAATATTCAAAATTTTAAAACAAAACTCTTTTAAGTAATTTTGTCCCAAAACCACTTTCATTAAAAAAGTGAGAAAATGCTTTAACACCTCACTGGTGTTAAAGCACTTTCTCACTTTGAAGAGAAAGTATTTGGGTTAGTTAAACTTTCTTATCCACTGGTGTTAAAACACTTTCTCACTTTGGAGAGAAAGTATTTGGGTTAGTTAAACTTTCTTATCCTAAACTTTCTCTAAAAAAAATAACCAAACATACTAATTAAAATTATTTTCTACCCTATACTTTCTATAGAAAGTTATTAAATTATATCAGCTCTTAGTAAAGTTCTAATCATCATAACATAAACAATAGCCTAGTTTGCATGAAAACTGTCCAATTTAACATTGGGACATCTTTCTTTAATTATAATCTAAATTATTTCTCCACTTTGAGATTTGTGGTTTCGCACATACACATTAATTTTCATTCATATTTCGAATTTTAAGCTCCATATGTATTGGACAATATTTGTCTCCGGCCGGGGGAATCATATATACACTTGAAATGGATGAGTAAAATGGGTGATCATCACGATAGACAATTGAATACAGTAGAAGGGTACGGCTTGCAATAATATTCGTTTCTTGACATTCACTAAACTTTTGGGCATATTAATGGTTTCCACTAAAAGTGGAATAAATCATTCTTCAATACAATAAATTGAACCAATTCATAGATGAACATCCTACGTGTTTCATGTCATAAGAGAGAGAGACGAGGATGGTAAGGGTGAAGAGGGGAATTAGGACTGATTTCTAGACAAATACACTTGATGACAACATTAAAGCAAAGCCACAACATGAGAAATGTGCAATTGACGATAACACTTGCACATGAGTGAGCAAACCATTATTTTTAGTCTTTAGATTGCTCATAATAATAGACTTTTCGTCTTGTGAATCTGAACTGAAAGGAGAAATACATTTCCAAGCTATCTGCTATGTTTTTATATGGAGCTGTATATGTGGATTGTGGTGTTTCTTATGTTCTATGGAGCTGCTAAGTCTAGTTCATAAGTCTGCTGCTCGTGTTCAATAAGCCATGCCAAAAGTTTAACTTCCCTGGGTTTTTATTGCATGGATATTTCTGACAAGCTTCTGATGGAAATCGGAAAGGCAAAGCTCAATATATGTTCAAAAGTTGAAGTAGCCAGCATCTCATGAGAGGTCGTGATATGAGAGGTCGAAACTATGGCTCTTTCGGTCGAGGTCGTGGCTCTTCTTTCTCCGGTCGCTCTCCCTCCCAGAATGTTTTTTCACAACGTCTGCATAGTCATAATCAGGATTGGAGGTCTAGTTTTTTTTCGGTTCATGTGAATTTTTTAAGCTTGAATACTACCATATCTGATCTATGGAAAAAGTTTAGTTCTTTTGGTAGGGTGGCTGACGTTTTCCTATCTAACAGAGGAAGACAAGATTATGTGGGCAATTACACTTTTGCTTTTGTTCGGTTTAGGTTTGAGGCTGAGATGAATAATGCAATCATTAGAGGCGATGGTACTTTCATGGATGGAAGACGCATTAGAGTTAGCTGTGCGTTGTTGCATCAGGCTAGCTTTCCAAAAAGTAACATCGGTAGTCATTACCCTATATCGAATTGGGGTGATCTTAGGCAGAATATTGACAGCATTGTTTCTGATAAGAAGAAAGGTTTTGCAGAGCGTGGAACCCCCAGTCTTAACTTTGATGCCAAGGTGAGTAATACAGCCCAAAACAAATCCAATCCGAAGAGGTCAGGTGATAATCAGGGTCTTGCCGAGAACCGCCCTGAAGTTTTTACATTGTTTCCCAAAATTCCTAAAGAAGATATGACTTGGATTGAGAGGAGTGTTGTTGGTTTTCTTTCTTCTTTCATTAGCCATCAGTCGGTACAAAGTAATTGTGATTCATCAAGGATTTCTTGTTATGTGAGACCACTCGGAGGGTGCTCTGTGTTATTGACTTTTGAGAATAAAGATGTGATGGAGTTTTATCTCAAGGAGCATGAGTCATGGTTTTCAACTTGGTTTTCCTCCATCAAGCAATGCGATGGCTCCCTCTGTAGTGAGGATCAAGTTGTATGGCTTATTTTGGAAGCAATTCCATTACAACTATGGCATGATGCTTTCTTCATGGAAATTGGCAACTTATGGGGTAGCTTTGTCACTGTTGATGATAGCACTCACCGCAAGTGTAGGTTTGATTTGGCTAGAGTTCTTGTCTCTGTCAAACGTCATGCTAAGATTCCCTCAAAAATTGTTGTCTCTCATAACGGTGGACGCTTTGAGATCCTAATTTCAACTGAACCTGCTCAGAATTTTATCTCGTTAAAATCTGAAAAAAAGATCTTGGTCGCCGGCCATGAGTCTACTTCATCGGAAAGTTGGTCTCCTAGTGACGAATTAAATTCAAATCAAGTTGATGACGTGGATTCACGCATGAACGATGCTGTAGAGGATTACGAGGAAGGTGGCATTGGAAATAGTCTTCTTAATGAGGTGGAGGCGCAAGACGGCTTGATGTCTAGGGAAAGAGATGATCATAAAGAGGGAGTGGTTGAAGAATTGGTGAGTGAGCCTATTAACTTTGGCAATAATTGGCCTCTTGATAAGGGTGTTGAAGTGGATAATTTGGTTGTTAATGAGTTGGAGCATTCTGATGGGCTGTCTCATGTTCCAGAGTCTTGTTTGGGTGACTCTCAAATTGGCCCATAAGAAGACTTTCATTCTGGTAGTGATAATGTTAATGCTAACAGAGATTTAGTGCTTCTTGAAGGGCCAAGCGCTGGTTTTAAGGTTACGGAAAGTGAAGGGAGTCCTCTTCATAGTTCTAAGGCTAAAGGTTCGCTTAATAGTGTGAAGGATTGTGATAGGAAAGTTAGAGACATGGAGGATATTGAGGAGGAGATAGAAGAAGATTGGTTTAGTAGCCTTTTGGAAAAGGCTAAGAAACGCAGTAAGAAATTAGATAAGAAAAAGTCTAAGAAATCTAAGTCCAAAATGTCGAAACAACAATTGGGGGAAGTAGCTAACGATTGTCTATCGGATGGTGATTTTGAAAACAGAAACCGTATTTTGATGAAGGAAGCTCGAGCTACGTGGGAGGTAGGAAAGATGCTAGGAATTTCTTTTGATTGTGATGAAAGCTTGATTTTGGAGAAGTTTAAATCTATGGAAGAGGATGACATTGCTACTTAAGAGAAGCCGAGTATCTTTTTTATTGATGCTTGTCTCCATTTTGTTGGGGGTTCTATTGGTTGTTGTGATCTTGGCATGTTTCTTTACTTTGAGGGTGAATGGTGAATGGTGAAGTTTATTCACTTCTTATGGTTTTTGGAGTTTCTTGGTGTTTGGCGCGAATTGAGATGTCCTCTTTGAGTTTGTTAGGTTGTTATTTTGCTTGTGTTTTTCATCTTTTAGTGTTGGTGTTCCTTATTTCTTTATGTCTCTCGAGTTTGATTTAGTCTTAGATCGATTGTTTCAAGTTGTTGCTCTTTTGTCTTCGGAATTATGTATCTTTCTTACAAATTGATTTTCAATTTGTACTTCAATGAAACTTATTGCCTTTCAAAAAAAAAAATAAACTGAACCAACTTCTTCTGAATTACGTTAAATACATATCGCTTGAACATGTAATCCCGTACTTAACAAAATCCTTTTTACAATTAATAATTAATAAACGTTAATCACACATAATTAGATTAATTGGTGATGAATTAAGAGCTACTATAAAGAACTAACAAAAAACTTTGCATGGCAAAGAGTGCTCTATAAAGTCCCAAGTCTAGTCTAATCAATAAGAAGGGCGAAAAGATACCCTAAAATTATAAAGGAAAAAGCTTCATATTTATCCCAAACTTGGAGAATATTATAAATTTATAATGACATTTCGAAACTATTATTAAAATGATGTCAGCATAGGCAAACACCGCTCGTTCCCGATAAACCTTTATTAGAAAATTATTTTCGTCTTTTTTATTGGAAAAAATCAAGGGAGAAAAGGACGACGACGGTGGAAGAAATAGAAGGCAGATATTCTCTCGAACAAGAACAAATGTTATCGGTTTATTGCTTCTTTTTTTTTTTCCTTTTTGAAAATAAAAGCTTTTCAATTTATGTTTAAACAACAAAGACCTTTTCTATGCAAACATAAAAATGCATATATTTTGATTATTAGTACTTATTATTCTCATGAGAAAGAGAGGAAGATCTTCTTCCCATTATTACACTTGATTGGATGATCCAATCTGGTGGCATAGAAACAAAGCAAAAGGAGAAAAATAAATGCTAGAATATGATTAGAACTATTCCATTTTTTCCCCTTTCCCTTTCCATTTGCTTTTGCCTTTGGCTTTGCATGCATGGCTTTCCACTTCTTGCAATAATATTGGGGAGCCAATTCTGCGAATAACACTTTGCCACGTTTCTAAATACTTATGGAGACACGTACGTAAATGGGTTCACTACTTCACTACTGTGGGTATGGGGGTTTAGGGTTAATTGGCTTGAGCCAGGGGTTTCTGGTTTTTGTCGTGGTCCAAGCCCTTTTAGCCCACTTTCCTTTATGTTACTGAGCCATCTCTCGGCTCTTTTAGTAGGCATATTGATGGCGAGACCAGCGGTGGCTATGGGTTTGCCTTTCTTTAATAAAATAATGGGGAGGTGAACCACCAGTGACCACTAGGGTAATTGGTGGCCAGCCTAGCACAGAATCTTTGTATATTCCTAATTTTCTTCTTTTTTTTTTATATTGTATATATTTTTGTGCTTCTTTATATATATACGTGTGTTTTGGTATTACATGTGTCAAACTTAGATGACTCTTTATAACTTTTCAATCATTTCAATTTTCGTCATGAGCTTAATCACTAGAATCTTTTTGCTTGTCTCAGAATTTCTTTCATGCATGCTACTTAATTACTATAGTAGATTGCTAAATATATGTAGGTCGGTATATTTATATTATTATTATTTATTATCATAAAGGGTTTTAGAGAGGTTTATCTGCCAGTCTGTTTCCTTTATTAAGAAGATACCCTTATCCTAATTACTGGTTATAATCCTTCATTAGTTTTTTATATGTTTGATATGAAAGGGAAGCTTTATATTTTCATGAAAATATCTATGGATTTATTAACAATTAATATTGATATATGGGCTTAGTATTAACATTTATCCTCGACATTGATTAGGTTGAATGAAAGGTACTCAATAGTAATACACTTATAACAAAGTCTTAATTAACATTCAGGTCTCAGAAGATCCAAGGAATTGGATGAAGTATAATTATACTAAGCCTTGCTTTTTTACTTGATTCATTTTCCTCTTTTCTTTTTACCACAAATTATGTCTTTCTCATAAAAAGAAAATAAAATACTAATTAATTACTATTAAGTCAAAACAAGCAAAAGAAAGAATATAAAACCAACAATAAAACCCAATAGTTTCAACCACTCAAATCTCAATGACGAACTTTGTACGCACAAAGGTATTGCTGTCATGAATTTTGTTTTGCAATTTGAAGTCGTAATATGCACGAGAGAGATGTCATTTGACAAGAATCTTTTTTTTTTCCCCTTAGCCTTTTATAATCACATCAAATTCCCATTCCGAATCCAACAATCCCAATAGTCATCCAAAACTTTTTCTTTAAATTTCTTTTTTGGTGCTGGTGAAGTGTCATTTTTAAAATGTGAACCATAAAAATTATCATATTAATTAATGAATCAAAATTTCGTAATTAAAATGATCAATTTAAGCGGTAGTTAAATTAGCCGACCGAATTTAACCGAATATTATATATGAAATGCTTTTTGTGCCGGAAACAGCATCCATGCATGATTAGAAAGTTCAAATAAGTGAATCACTAATCAGTTATGCCGTTTGATGTGATTTAACAAAGAAAGATTAGAGCAAAATCATTGCTTTTCTTTGGAGACAAGTTAATTGTTTAAAGTCATGTTCCATAAATTAAAAAGCTATCATCATATACAGTATTAACCTTTTGGGGGACAAATAACACTAATCCAAATGTTAACCAATGAATGTGATCTATCCATTTGTTTATGTGTTAAGCTATTTCTGAAATGACGACACACTCTTAAAATGGGATTCTCATGTCCCACATTGTTAATTAACTTCAATATCGGCATTAGTTAATGTGATGCATCAATGATTATTTTATATTTATGTTTTCAATATTTTAAGATATGTATCACATAAATTACGTGTATTATTTGTCACATTTTATGTGGTTATCAAAACTCTTTTTAGATGGTTATATTAAAATTTGAGATTGAACAATATTTTCTTCAAAATGTATATGCATGATATGATTAATTTAAGCTAGCTTACGAAAAACAATGTTGTTTTCAAAGAGGAATTCAGAAGTTATAATTGAAAGTACTCCATATATATATAACACGCTTATACAAAGTTTGAAATAAAGATGAAGATTACATCCCTTTTATATATATATATATATATATATATATATATATATATATACTTAAGGTCATAATTAGAATTTGAATCCTAATTTGTTATAGTTGAAACTAAGAGTCCAACAATCTTATCCATCACGTACGAGCTATAATGGAGACATTACTTCTCACACACATAGATAAATATATATCTCATCAGTCCAGTTTTTATTCCGGTACTTTATATATCTTCATAGAGCATAAACATATTTGCCTAATTAAATTTGGTAGTACATCTACTTGATTTTGCTTGTTCAAAAAGTCTCATGTGTAAGGACATTAATTGTTCATGTTGGTACACGAGCATTAAATTTGAAATGATAGAAATCTAAATGCATATATAGCTAGAGATTGATGAGGACAACATGTCTTTGTCAAATCTTGAGAAATCTTTCCAATGATCTCTAAGGCATGGCCTGAGTGCGAACGTTATCCAAAAGAGAGAAAGAGAGCATGTGATAATCTGCTAGGAGGGTCTTTTTTCTTTTTCCTTCTTTTAAATTGATATATATACACATAAATAATGTAATGTGGTATTTGTCATGGAATCTTAATATTAATTTGAACATTGAATCGATCAATTGTAAAATAATTAAGTTTTAGGTATGAGACAGTAAAGCACAAGACATGGCAAGAGTTTTGGAGGATGGCTGTGGTGGTGGGGGGTGCAAGCAGGAGCAGCCGAGCATGGAGGCGATGTGGTTGGATCTTGTCGACCCACCGATCATCCGTACACACATGCACATAGGATTCGTTACAAGACAGCACTAGGCTTTTATCATGTTGGGGTTATGGCTTGCACTATAACTATGCTCCCTGGAATTTATGTCCTCCTGCATGTGTATGGTTCCTTTATTTCATTTATTCATATATTCAACGGACATTGCATAATCATAGATTTGACATTTTGGGGTTTCGAAAACTTTGATGCAAATGGATTGATTTGTGATATAATTTGACAAACTATTAGTAGTGGTTCCCTTCCCATACGGACTATCATAATTACATTCCTCCCCTATCTAATAGGCCAATTTCAAGCCTATTTCGAATGGGCCTGGAAGAGCCCGTTAGGCTCAGCCATGTGTAGATAGATTGGGTCTACCAGGCCATAATTAATCCCCAAAGAAGACCCAATCCAAGAATTGTTCGTTTTCTAGTAATAATATTGGGCTTGCTCTTTTATTTTTTGGCCAGAATTTGTTTAGTAATAATAACATTGGGCATTAGTCGTCTTTCTTGAACTTGGATGCAAGCGAAACCTCAATATATAGGGATTAAGGAAGTTAATTTCTAGCCACTAGCTAGGCGCTGTCTTTCTTGAACTTGAACCATGCATATAAAAAAGGGAAAACATTAAACATGGTCATGGGCATGAAGAATATAAAGTTCCAATTAATTGGGATACAAGTAGTAACTTTAAAGTATGTGGCTTAGATAATGACATGACTTGCTATTTCAGAAATCAATTGATATTGTTAAAAAAAAGTGATGAAAGAGGCGCCATGACTACATAAATTAAATCGTGACACTTGCAGTGGTAGTTGACTATAAAACACAATAATAATTGATGTAAATGCTTAAATATACAGAGATTGAAGACTGAATTGTGGTCCAGTTTTATGTTCAATTCGTTGATAACACATATCTATGTACACATATAGTTAGGTTAGAATTGAATTTATTTATACTTACTACTTTCTACTTTTAATTTATTAATTACAAAAAGCCTGCCTTTGTAAATTTGTATTTATATTCCTATTCAAATTGGTGCAGGTTTAGCTGGTTAGCAGCTGGGTGGTGGATAAGTGTGATTGGATTAGAAATTTTAATCCCTCAATTTACGTACTAAGTTATAGTGTCTTACGTATATATAATATATGTACGTGTATGGTTTTCGTTAATTAATCTTTCATGAGTTACGTTGTTCCTCTTATAACTATATATATATATAACACTCTTGGAAGGTCAACTGATTATACTGAAAAAAACCTAACAAATGAGGTTTCAGACCTACCAAAAGCAGTTTAATTGTAATTTGAAATACAGTTATGAGTTAACTTAATTATTAACGTATACATATTACATATACTTACAATGTAAACGTAAAAAGGAATGGTCAACCTTATTTTGTTTACTTTAGCTTCCAAAAACCAGACAGTTTGAAATCTTTGAAGGATTATTTATCATTCAAGGATTCCTTTCTATCTTGTAAATTTATAATAAATTTAAAAAAAAAATCATTGATTGCCTGATATAAACATAAATTGTCAGACTCTGGAATCTGGATATATATAAATATTACTGGATGCCCAAAGCCAGAGATAGAGGTAGCAGCTGGCTATTGCTCATGATCGATTTTGGTCAATCGATCTCTATCTTCCAAACCCCAACGCGCAGTTTACCACAACTCATTATTTTTTTTGTGTGGGCACAAGCGCAATATGCGCAACTTGTGTTGGCCTTGCGCCGCTTGCCTTGTTTTCTCATTTTTTATTACTCTCAATAAAACTCTTTGTTTTGGCCTCTATATATGATATATGACACTCATCATTATTTTAGTCTTATTATAATATGCCAACATTAATTCTAGTCGCCATCGATCTGCTTATTACTTTGAACTTAGGCAATCATCTTTCGGTCATTCATGCATGTTTCAATTCTCCATTACTTTCAGCTTATAATATGGAGCTTATTTGAATGCTTCTATATTGAGATCTACATTTTAATTTGTGTTATTCTACATTTTTAATATAGAGCTTAATATATATGTTTCAATTCTCCATTACTTTCAGTTTATAATATGGAGCTTAATATATATGTTTACTTCCATCCCAAAACATTAAAATATGTAAACTATATTATAGTATAAGAAGAGAGATTTGTGGTGATAATCAAGGAGTACGTATATACATATACTAAAAGAACACCTAATACTTGAATTAATTTCATATAATGTAGATATATGTAGATGTATATATATATATATATATATATATATATATATATATATATATACCAATATTTGCTTATTTTAATATTTATGCATGCCAATATAATCATATAAGACTTTTTCTCTTATAAATAGGAGATGCATGAAGAAGAAGAAAAGAGTTTTTTATGAGTTTTTAAATAAATGTTTTGGTCTTTTTGTACTAATCTAAGCTAATTAATGTTGATCTGGATCTTGCCACTGAACGTGGAATAGTTTATTAATTAATTATTACTAATAATTGCCTTTGGTTGGAGCAATATTGTTGCATTGATAGTTAACCCTAAATACTAGTAAAGTTGGTTCAAGTGGTTTTACACTTGTTTCTCTTAAGCAAGGTTTCAGGTTCGAGTCTTGGGAATGGATAAAATCATTATTAGGAGAGTTTTACCGCATCGTGGACCAACTCGACTTGAACAAAATTAACTTATAAAAAAATAAATAAAAAATTTAGAATTGTAAACTATGGAGTATATAATAATGGTAAGTAAGTTGTACCATAAAGATCATTCATACATGCCAACTAATTTTCTAAAAAAAAAAAAGACTTTTGCTATTTGACCATCCAATTTTACCCTCCACTTGACCCTCTGACATGTCATTAGAAAATTTACTATAATTTTTAAAATTCTATTCAATAATAGCCTAATATCAAGAGATTTACCCTGCAAACTCTCCAGATTTTTAATTAAGGGCTAAACCTGAATTTAATTTGTTACCTTAATTATTTGGAGGATCAAGTTGGAGGGTCAAAAAGAATTTTCCAAAAATTAAACCACCATTTAATTAATAGGAAAACTTAAGATAATGCATTATTTAGGAATATACAATAATCAAAAATTCCATTACAATGAAATATCTATATGCAATGTTTTAAGAAATTTCATTACAATCAGACCTCTATTCACCCAAACATCCTATGAGAAATCGAAAAGTTAAGAAAGGAACAAATCCCACCTAAAGTGACACAAAATATACATGTAGTTTACATGTTGTGGAACTTGAACCTAAGATCATAAGGTTTTAAGGAGCAAGCACCAATCGAACCAGATTTGCTCAGAACTGCCATTTGGAGCTATAATTTTAGTGACTTCGCCTTCTGATCTTGTTTAATATCTTGTTTAATACTCCTTCACCCCCCATATTATCTGTCTATTTTGGGTCAAAGTTTCCTAACTTTGACCTTTAATTATAAAAAAATTATATAAAAATAAATTTTAAAAAATTATGTTTTGATTAAATTAAGTTTTAAGTTTTTCAAAACATATTTTTTGAAAATTTGATTGTATATATATTTTTTGCAATTAAAGGTCAAATGTATGATTAGTTTGACCCAAAAAGGAAAGATAATATGGGACGGAGGGAGTACAATTTACTGAGAATGACATCTATTGGACATCCTTCCAAAGGATTTAAACTAAATATCACGTCCAAATAACGTGGATTAGACCTGCTCAAGGGCCCGAATACCCATCCAAGCCCGAAGGCCCACCCGAAAAATGGGAGGGTTTGGCCAAATATTTAAGACCCGAAAATCAGGCCTTGGACAAAGAAATATGGCCCGATTAAAAAATGGGCCGGGCCTTGGTTTTAATGTTTTAGGCCCCAGCCCGGCTCGTATTATATATAAATAATATAATACAAGCAGGGCAGTCTGCGCTTGCGCTGCAGTCAACTTCTTATTAGGACTATATTTTTTGTAGTTGTTTAAGTCGATTAGTAAGAAGATATTGCATTGGCTGTAAGTTAATAAGTTAGGGGAAACTCATACATCCAAACAAATAATTCGCATATATAAAGCAAAACACATGACCTTTCATTCATTCTAAAAGTGCATTACCTAAATTCTACTCCATCTCTAGGTAATTTATCAAAATAAATCTAATATTTTACTCCTCCATCTGTAGATAATTTATCAAAATAAAACTAATATTAATTATTGTTTGAAATGTATGTTGATTATCTAAAAAACCATCGTACGCTGTGGTCATTTTTTAATCTTGATTGCAATTGTTAAATTAATGAATTCAGGTAGGTGGAAGAATTTGGCTTCTGCATAAGGAATGCCTAAATTTTTGTAGTCAAGGAGCATGTATAGTTGTCGTAGGAAAATTGAATTAGTTGAGAGCATTTGCAGGAGCATATGTAATTTACAGAATGCATCACAAAATGATTGTACTTAGCATTGGCTAACTATAATATAAATCTAAATAAATCCAGATTTACCTCAAAATGTTGCGATGAGAAGTGAAAGCTCTCCACTTTAGGTTATGTCATCCTAAGGCGCTGCTAAATTAAATGGAAGGATCTTATCAACGTCCATTTGGAAATTTTAGGAAACAGAACAGAGTCCATGTGAAACCAATTCAGAGAAATGTTAGGGAAAAAGAAACCCACCCAGATAGAAATGAAGACGAAAGGAAAACAGAATTGGAATATCAATAGTTTATCCATGAATCAGCCATTATTGCAGATACATTTATAGCACCAGTCCTTTGGAATTCCGGCAGAGGAGTTGAACCGGTAAATCCTAATATCCACACACAATTAATATGTAATTAAAACACACTTAATCATAAATATAAAAATAGTAAATTATAAAAAAGGACAGCAGAAAAAGTAAGGGAGGAAATTCATCGAGGACCTTTTTAGTCACCCGAAAAGTGTGAAAAGACCAAAAAAAGCCAAAAGGAGCCACCACATTAATCCTCAATTTGGCCTTTAAGTAATTTCCATAGCCACTAAAAATAATATATAGTATATACAAGCAGGGCAGCCTACGCTTGCGCTGCAGTTATCTTCTTATTATGGTTATATTTTTTGCAGTTGTTTAAGTCAGTTAGTAAGAAGATATTGCATTGGCTGTAAGTTAATCAGTTAGGAGAAACTCATACATCGAAACAAATAATTGACATATATAAAGTAAAACACATGACCTCTCATTCATTTTAAAAGTGCATTACCTAAATTCTACTCCATCTCTAGGTAATACATCAAAATAAAGCTAATATTCCACTCCTCCATCTCTAGATAATTCTTCAAAATAAGCTAATATTAATTGTTGCTTGAAATGTATATTGATTATCTTGATTGCAATTGCTAATTTAATGAACTCGGGTAGATGGAAGAATTTAGCTTCTGCATAAGGAAGGCCTAATTTTTTGTAGTCAAGGAGCATGTATAGTTGTCGTAGGAAAATTGAATTAGTTAAGAACATTTGCAGGAGCATATTACACAATGCATCACAAAATGATTGTACTTAGCATTGGCTAACTGTGCTTTTGGAAATGTGGAAATATACTAAACATAAGCAACTAATGGAAACCTCAATAAAAAGGAAGTCAAATGATAAATAAAAAAAAAACTTTTTGTAAAATAAAAGAGGAATAAGGAAATGTTAAATTTAAGTATCAAATAATAAAATCAACAAATAAATCCATATTTATTTCAAAATGTTGCGGTGAGAAGTGAAAGCTCTTCACTTTAGGTTATGTCATCCTAAGGCGCTGCTAAATTAAATGGAAAGATCTTATCAACATCCACCTGGAAATTTTAGGAAACATAATGGAGTCCATGTGAAACTAATTCAGAGAAATGTTAGGGAAGAAGAAACCCACCCAAATAGAAATGAAGACGAAAGGAAAACAGAACTTGAATGTCAATAGTTTACCCATGAATCAACCATTATTGCGAATACATTTATAGCACCAATCCTTTGGAATTTCGGCAGAGGAGTTGAACCGCTAAATCCTAATATCCACATATAATTAATATGTAATTAAAACACACTTAATCATAAATATAAAAATAGTAAATTACAAAAAAGGGCAGCAGGAAAAGTAAGGGACGGAATTCATCGAGGGCATTTTTAGTCATCCGAAAAGTGAGAAAAGACCAAAAAAATCCAAAAGGAGGCACCACATTAATTCTCAATTTGGCCTTTAAGTAATTTCCATAGTCACTAAAAATAATATATAGTATATATAGTATATATATGGTTAAATAATTATATTTATACATAATAAAATTGAATAATTTATATGTATACAATAATTAGAACTTGCAAACTTTATTAAAATTTAACTTTTTTTATCACAATTTAGTTTGATTTAATTTGTTAAAAGATTATATATAAATTTCAATGTTTAAATTTTATTTTTTATTAAAAATTTAATTATTATTTTATTTTAAAAAATAAATATGAGCGGGCTTGTGCGGGGCTTAGACATGTGTTTAAAAATATGGGCGGGCCTTGGACAAAAATTGAGGGTCGTTCTTCGGGTCAGGCCGGGCTTGGACAAGCATATATTGTACAATTATTAAGCAAAGCCCGGCCCGGCCCATGAGCACCTCTAACATGGACATGTCCGCCAATGTTTTTGAAACCGGCTTGGACGATGAACTGGGTCCCGGTCCGATCAGGTCAGCCGGTTTAACTAGCCGGCCATATATATGTATTTTTTTTAATTAGAAATATTAGTTTTCTATAAGATAAATACTATATATAGTAAAAATAAAACACAAAAATTAGTTTGGTGCAGTCGAAAATAGCTTCCAAACACTTCTATTTTTAATGGTCCTCCATTCTATGACTATATATATAACCTTCAATTTTGGTAAAAGGTTATGCTTATGAACATAAATACTCAACCAATAAACCATAGAAAAAAATTACTAAGGGTCAGATTTTTATTACGGTAAAGTTTTTTTTTCTTTTGGGTACAAAAGATGCCGACAAAGTCAGTTAAGTCCTTCTAACAGCAACACTAGCAGCATCCTGTTCCAAAAGAGGAACAATCCCTATAGGTGGTACCAACAGCTCCGAAGATCCCTGTGGACTGTCTTGACCAAAATTGGCCAAAAAATCCGCACATCGATTCCCTTCACGATATACATGAACAATCTCTTTGACCCAACCTCCCCGAGATAAGGCCAAAGCTTCCTGAACCAACGTGGAATTAAGATGAAAATCATTGATACCATTGTTTAAGAAATCAACCACCACATTGGCATCTAACTGAACAATCACATTTGTCAACCCAATGGCTTTAGCTAATCGCAGACCTTCATGGATACCCCATAGATCTGCCGTAAGGCTATCTGTGATGCCAATATTCATAGTAAACCCTCGAAGCCAAGTCCCATTTGAGTAACGTATCAAACCTCCAGTTGAAGCTCGACCTGTATCTTGCTTAACAGCCCCATCCGTATTCAGAACAAAACTCCCTAGCGGAGGTCGCTGCCAACTGATCCAACGGACATGTTTTTGAACCCCGCTATCATGCTTTGCATAGGCTCTTTCGATCTCACGAGCAGGAGAAACAGCACGGTGCCATACCTTTCCTGGAGACTCACCAACAGATTGGAAGACCAAATTATTTCGTCTCTTCCACAAGCACCACAAAGTCACAACAAAATGTAAACCCTATGAATTCGAAGCAGCTGAATGTTTGTCCTGGGAGCAGTTAACACGCAGCCAATCAAATAAATTTTGAGAGAAAAAAACCCGTCGGTGGACCACGCAGAAGAAACCCACAACTCCAAACCTCTTTTGCAAAATCACAGTCTCGAAATAAGTGAAGAGAAGATTCATCGTTAAGATGACAGCACGGGGAAAGGGCACTTACTCCCTATTGACGACGAGCCCGGTTAACATTTTTGGGGAGCTTGTCTTGGTGTAGTAGCCGTAGGAAAAACCTCATCCTTTCAGTCCCTTTACATGACCATATCCATTGTGTATCCGGGAGCTGCTGGGCCTGAATATGTTCTTGTTGAAGGATCCAAAAAGCAGACTTAGCGAAGAAACATCCTGAACTTTCACCACTCCAAACTAATGTGTCAGCTTTCTCTTCCACAAAGGGAATTGGTACTGCGGAAATTCGTTGAATGCAATCATGTGGCAAAACATGCTGTAAGGACGAAGTATCCCAAAGGCCCTCTGATGTAATTAGTCTATCAACAGTCCAATGTGACATACTAGAAAAGTCACCAATGGCCATGGACTCCAAAGGTTTATCTCCGACCCACACATCCCTCCAAATGTTAACACAAGAACCATTGCCAACTTTCCACCGTTGTCTTTTCAAGAGTAGAGGGCGACACTGAAGTATACCACGCCAGGTCGATGAGGATTTGGAGCGTTGAGCTACTTCATAAAAAGTGTTTGAGGATAGGTACTTACAGCGGAGCACCTCACACGCCAATGATTGTTTATTAGAGACTAATGCCCAACCCATCTTGGCTAGAAGAGCAAGATTGGCTTCTCTCGCTTGTCGGATCCCCAATCCTCCACAACACTTGGGCAAGAAAACTTTCTCCCAATGGACAAGATGGTTATAATCATATACCTCCGAACCACCCCAGAGAAAATTCCTTGCTAAGCGATCCAAATGAGTACAGGTCGAGGCGGGTAAAAGAGTAGTCCGCATAGTGTAGACTGGTATGGCATTAATAACTGATTGAACTAGGATTCTCCTCCCAGCTCGAGACAAAACATTTTTCTTCCAATTACACAAACGATTGCGGACCTTATCCACCAATCATACATATAGTTCTTTGGAAGCACGGTTATGTATAATTGGAACTCCCAGGTAAACTCCAAGATCTTCAGTAAGAGGGATGCCACAAGAAGAGCTTAACAAGTTCATCGTTTGCCTTGGAACATTAGGTGAAACAAAAAGTTTGGATTTTGCCAAGTTCATAGTTAAACCTGATGCACCCGCAAAATCATTCATGACCTCCATAATTGTATCAACTTGGCTCTGTGTTGACTGAGCAAACAACATAAGATCATCAGCAAAAAATAAATGAGAAATAGCAGGACCATTACGAGATAACTTAACAGGTTTCCATTGCTTTCTATGGACTTTCGCCTGTATCATATGAGATAATTTCTCCATGCAGATAATGAACAAGTAAGGAGAAAGTGGATCTCCCTGACGAAGTCCTCGTTCCGCTGCAAAGTAAGGTTGTGCTTCCCCATTCCAGATAACAGAAAGGTGATTGGAGGAAACACAAAACATGATCAACTTAATTAATTGAGCAGGAAAATTGAAGTCAACTAGTGCCTCTCTCAAAAAATCCCAACTAACACTGTCATATGCCTTATGTAGATCAATTTTGAGGATCATGCCCCCCAATTTCTTGGATAATAATAATATTATCTCCTGTACCTCTACCAAGAAGAAAGCTACTCTGAAAGGGACCAACCAGATTCTGCAACAAAGGCCGGATACGCTGAACCAAGGCCTTAGTAAGGATCTGGTAAACAGAGTTCAAAAGAGTTATGGGTCGGAACTCAGCCATGGTGCCAGGGACATCCGTTTTTGGGATCAAAGTGACATGAGTTCGAGCTATGTCTAATGGAAAAGACCCCTCAGAAAGAGCATTGTTCATGAAAGATAAAACTTTAACATTAATCACCTCCCAAGCTCTTTGAAGAAACAAAGGTTGTATACCATCAAGTCCTGGTGCTTTCAAACCTGACATAGAAAATAAGGCAGCGCGAGCTTCATCCATCGTGAAAGGAACCACTAAAGCTTCTTGTTCAGGGAGACTTATCATAGGTTGCCATCGAGATAAGGGTTCACTCAAAGGCTGTACTGTTTTATAGGCAAAAAGGGTTTTATAAAAACCCACAGCATGCAGCTTAAGTGCTTCCGGGTCCTCCACCCACTCCCCATCTATCTGGAGTCGCAAAACCTTGTCTTTATTCCGGCGTATCAAGGTCGAGATGTGGTAGTTACGAGTGTTCCTATCTCCATCTCGAATCCATTGGGTCCGGGATTTTTGGTACCACAGTAATTCTTCCTGATAGAGTGTTTCTTGGTATTCTTTCATGAGTTCTCGCTCAAGATTCTGAAGAAAAGCAGAAGTCCCATAAGCTTTAGATCGTTGAATACCTGTTAGTCTAGCTACCAAAACTCTTTTCCTGCGAAAAATATTGCCAAAAACTTCCATATTCCAGACTTGTAACTTCTCTCTAATAGAGGAGATAGAGGACGATAAATCATCTCCATAGTTCCAAGCATCTCGGAAGACCAGATCAAAGTCTTTGTGTGTAATCCAGGTTGCTTGGAAACGAAAAGGCCTGCTCTCACTAGGAGGGGATGAAACCATATCCGAATCAAACAAAATAGGGTGATGATCCGAGAAAACGCAAGGGAGGTTCACCACTTTGCTATTAACAAAACACTCCAAAGCCGCAGCATTTTCTAGAGCTCTATCCAGCCGTTCCCGCAGAACCACTCTACCATTCAGTGTTTTTTTCCAAGTGAACTTGCAACCAGAGGCACCAAGGTCCGAGAGACCACAATCTTCCCATCTTTCAACAAACTTTCGAGCAGCATTGAGGCGGAAATCAGCACCACCACTCTTTTCTTCTAAGGTTGCGATATCATTGAAGTCACCCATAACTAACCAAGGGAGTGACATTGTTTGCGAACGATACTGAAGCTCCTCCTAAAATTCATCTTTCAATTGGCAGTGGGGTCGAACATAAATACCCGAAAGACACCAAGTACGATTCCTTTCTGTCACCTGAACATGCACAGCTTGAGTTGTAGTACCCAAAGGCAGAATAGAAAAGTTACCACGCCAAAAATGAACAATACCACCAGCCATACCCGAAGAGGGAACCACAATACTATTATCAAAGCCAAATTTCTTACCAAAGTCACCAATTACCTGACCATTATTACATTTGAGTTCCAGCAAAATAAAAATATCAGGCTTGTATTGCCTGACCAGTTCCTTGCAATTTCGAAGACATTTTCTATTACCAATCCCTCGACAATTCCAAGAGATAACTATCATTGAGAAGGGTTATTAGAAGCATTCACCGCTTGCTCAGCAAGCTCGGGTTCTATCATAATTAACTTTGTAATATCCTTTTGAATATCTCCATCATCTTTCAAAACTAAGTCAGGAGGTTTCGGTGCTGGGAGAAATTTTAGCTGAAGCAAGCCTTGCTCAGGTGCAAATATTCTATTGTCCAACGCCAAATCTTCTGCTTGCAGATCTAAAACAGTAGACATGGCTTGAGGGTTTGGGTGAGGCCTAGCAATGGAAGTATTTTTGGGTACCCAAGAAGAGTGTTCTTTAGGCAATGGCTTAGAGAGATGAGCCTTATTAGTAGCTAGCCCAGAAGAAGACAAATCACGTTGATATGGATGGATCACCTCTTTCGACTTGGGTTTAGAGCGCACAGGCCCAAAGTGGCTAGATGAGCCTAAAGCCTTCCCTGTAGGATTAGAATTTGAAGTGGAACCTGAAGCAAATTGCGTTTCTTTAACAACAGTAGGTGAATCCTTCACAAGCTGAGCTTTATCTCTCCTTGCTTTCTCCTTAATTTCTCTAAAAGACAAACCTGCAGAATCTCTGCATGATCCCTTGTTCCATGCCTCAACCACAACCTCAGTTTCCGGAATTAACTCCTCCATAACATATAGGGACTTTAAAGCACCAAATCTGTTATTTGAATCAATATCCTGGCTTCTAAGCTGTTGCTTACTTTTCGGATTCGACCCCTTCTGAAATTTTCGTTGCACTAACATCCAAGGCCCATAATTTTCGCTCGCAACCCTAGTTACCATAACCGAACCACTATGTTCCTTCTCAGAAGCGGCGACCTCGCCTTGTTGCTCCGGCAACGGTGTTTTACTTGGGCAATTGTCCATCAGGTGGCCAACAATACCACATGAAAAACACACAGTGTGTAAAGCTTCATACTCTATAGCCTGGGAAAGATTCCCCACTTGAACCCGACTCACCAAAGGCTTAGAAAGATCAATCTCCACGCAAATCCTAGCGAACTTTCCTCTAGCGGCGGAGCTTGTGTTAACATCTAGCCGAATTGGCTTTCCCAGTGCCTTCCCAATTTTCCATAAAAATATCAGTACTGAAGAACTCAATGGGGAATTCTGGAAGGCGAATCCAGATCGCCATTTTTCCAATAGTAGCCGTGGAAGGCTAAAAATAGGGTTTCCACCTTTGCACCACAAGATAATGATCTAGCAACTTCCATGGTCCTCCTGACAGAATCCTAGCCGGGGTATTCTTATCTTGGAGCTTTATGACATAGCAACCATAACCCAAATCAATCATCTCGTTTTTTTCCTTGAGATTCCAAAGTTTTGTGAGACGATCCTGGAAAACTTTGAAGGTTAGGGAACGCCCAAGCAGTTTAACAATAATGGAATTGCGCTAAGGCCGTCGAAGGGATTCTCTCCGCTCCTTATCCACTTTCACAAAGGGTACACCCTCAGTCCTAATAGGGTCTTCATCTTCATCATCTGAGATAGATACATCATCCTCCAAAACCACCTGGTCGATGATCCCCATCTCGACAGCCTCAGATTCAGATTTCCTACCCCAAATCAGGGTCTGTTTAAATGATTTCTCCCAAGGGTTTTGCACCTCCCGCGTCGTCGAATCATCCTGCATCACATCATCTACATCTTTAGCCTTTTTAGTGCTCCTTTCGATCTGGTCTGTTTCCTCCAATGAGAGGGGGGAGCCGCCTACGTGCGACTGTGTTTCCATCTCTCAATTTTCCCTTTAAGCTATTAATTCAACAATCCATCACTTTAAAGTACTTATTACGGTAAAGTTATTTACAATATCATAAATCACACTACTTTTCTACACTACCTATATTCAACGGTTATTATTCAAATCAAGTCCACATCCAATAATTTTAAATGGTAGTGTACAAAAATAGTGTGATTAGGGATAATAAACCTAGCTTTGTCCTTTTTTATTATAATTTTATTAGTGTAATTAATTAAAACTTTGGAATTAAAAGAAGAAAAAGACAGACTAGCTATTCAGCAAAGATGATAAAACTTTATTTTTTTAGGTAGCAAATATGATAAAACTATGTATTTTATTAATACTAGTATTTCTTTTCCATTATATATATGGGGGTGGAATTGTGGAGTACTTGACACAAAAATAATGTAAAGGTTGTAAATTGGTAACGGCCTAATCTTTACTATATTAAAAAGTACATACTCTTGTAAAATTTTTGAATCACCCATTATACCCTTATTTTTTGAATATATTTCTTAAATGCCATTAGACTTTTATAGTTTTACTCAACTAAAAACTCTATCTTTATTTAATTAAATATAATATCCTCATAACTATTTAATTTTTACCATTTTACTATTTTAATTAAAAACTTATATATATTAGAATTTTTTAAATATATTTTTATAGTTTTACTCAACTAAAAACTCTTTTTTTATTTAATTAAATCTAATATCCTTATACCTATTTTATTTTTATCAATTTACTAATTTAATTAAAAAACTTAGATATATTAGAAATTTTAAAATATATTTCTTAAATGACATTGTTTAAATTTTACAGTTTTTTTAAGAAATAAACTTTTACAATTATTCTACTAAAAACTCTATTTTATTTAATTAAATTCAATATTTACTATAAATATTTTAATTTACCATTTTAATTTTAAAAAATTGGAGACTTTTTTTCAATTATAATATAAACTAATTTGAACAAAAAGATTATAATATAAACTAACAAAAATCTTATTATCAAGTTTAAAAGTTAAAATAATTTACCTAATCATTAATTATTCATCATTTTTTTAAAATAATTAAGTTAAAAATTTGTTTAAAATTTAATTATTGTGATTGACCTTTTTCAATTTTGGAGTGTGTATTGATACTTTAATATATTGGAATGTATAACAAGAATTTAAAGTTTTTAAAAATAAAAAGAATAGTAACATGCAATTATTTCCTTTGAATTATAAAGTTAGAGGAGTTGACGCAAAAAAAAAAAAAAGTTAGAGGAGTCAATTGGGCGGGTTGGACGGGTTTCGGGTCATACTCATCTGGGTTCATGTCATATGAATGAGGTAATTTTCTCAGATCATTCGGGTTTCAGCTCATATGGATTCAAGTCATTCGGGTCTCGGGTTTGCTGGATTTAGGGTCATGCAGGTTCGAATTTTGGCCTCAGGTTACTCGGATTCTAGGTCATTCGGGTTTTGCATTTTTCAGGTTTAGGACTCGGATCAATTGGGTCAGCCTTTAAATTTTAAAATGTTTAATTCTTAAATTTATTTAAAATGGTTAAAATTATAAAAATGTGTATTTTATTTATTTATTTATTTTTGAAAGGTGATGTGTATTTCATTGAATAAAATATAGTTTTAGTTTATAATATTCTTGGGTCATCGAGTTATCTTCTCGGGTTATTCGGGTTACAAGTTTGTCGGGTTTGGATAGGAAATATTCGGGTTGTTTAATTTCTCTAATCAAATCAGATTCGGTCGGATTGCGACGGGTTATCGAGGTTGAATCAGATTTTAACAGTTTTACTTATAATTAATTTCAATTATTATTTTAATTTTTTTTTAATTTAAACACGATTGATCACGTGCACCGCACGTGGAAGTGAAAACTAGTTGGTCAAAAAAGACAATAACAATATAACAATCGTCCTCGTTTTAAGTTTCACCAAAATAACTCAATCTCTCAAAATTGACCAATCAATCCCTTTCAATTTGACCTCATATATAAGAGCTATATCTTTTTTTTCATTTTTATTTTTATTAATTAATTTTTTAATTTAACAAAATACAAAAGGAATTCTTAAAGGAGCAACCAAGAAAATGCGTCGTGGGGCATACCCATGAGCCCCATGAGGACCTGTCGGCACCAGCCATGCAACCTTCACGATCTCCATCCTCTAAACAATGCCCAAAAATATGAAAATTGAAATAGTAATATTGTTTACTTATATTTATGTATTAATTAATTACATTAATTTTCATAAAAAAAGAGAAAGTCAAAGTCCCAATAAGGGTAGCCGTTTCCTTTGCAACACCGACGTTAGTACCCAAGGCAATCGTCCAATGGCATAGCCCCATTTCATTTCATTTAATGCCTTAAATAAAAAAAAAGTCTTTTTCTTTATTTAATTGGATGCCAGAGCCAAGTAAAGATGCAGGAGCAGTATATTTTTGAGCTTTTCTAAGCTTTCTTCTTCCAAAACCTTGGAAATGGTCCTTAATTAATTCCCCCTCTCTCTCTCTTCCTCTAATTTTGCGTGTGTTGACTTTTTTTTTTTTTTTTTAAACCGAACAGCTAGCAATATTGCCCATTTCTCCTCTCCACGTATAAAAGCGTCTCTAACCCTCTCCCCCACCAGCCAAATTGGCAACTGTTAATTACGACCTTTTTTGACAGGTTTTTTCATTTGATTCAATTCTTTCCAATTTTCAGTTCGTTTTCTTGTTTTTTTTTTTTCCCTTTATTTGGCATCATATCTTCCATTAAAGCTAGTTTTTGTTTGTTTTTGCCTATAGTATATACTTTGAGTTTTTCTCTTCTAGTCTAAGAATCCAGGCTTTGTTTGCCTGGGTTAGTTTTGTTACGAAATGGAAGAAATTGAGATTCCTCAGCATTTTCTTTGTCCGATTTCACTTCAACTCATGAGAGATCCCGTTACGATCTCAACTGGAATAACATACGATCGAGACAGTATAGAGAAATGGCTATTTTCATGCAAGAACAAGACGTGTCCGGTTTCGAAACAGGTGTTGCTCGATTCAGATCTAACTCCAAATCACACTCTTCGTCGATTGATCCAAGCATGGTGCACTCTCAATGCTTCCCACGGCATCGAAAGAATCCCAACACCCAAGCCTCCGATCGACAAATCCCAGATTGCCAAACTCGTTAAAGATGCCACAAAATTCCCCGAGATGAAACTCAAGTGCCTCAAAAGACTCAGATCAATCACGCTAGAAGGTGAAAGAAACAGAAGCTGCCTCGAATCATCAGGTGCAGTTGAATTCTTAGTTTCGATTATCAAGAGTTGCGATTCTACGTTACTTGAAGTTGTGAGCAATGAAGGGTCAGAGTTTATTAAAGCTAGCGACGAAGCATTGAGTATTCTTTATCATATCAAGGTTTCTGAAACTTGTTTAAAGAGTATTATTAGCAACGATCAGGAATTTGTGGAGTCGTTAGTGAAAGTCATGAAGAATGGTAACTATCAATCACGAGCATACGCGACGGTGCTATTGAAGGATGTTTTCGAAGTGGCGGATCCAATCCAATTGATGAGCGTTACACCCGAATTTTTCGCCGAAGTGGTGCGGACTTTGAGAGATCAGATCTCGCAGCAGGCTTCCAAGGCGGCGTTGAAACTGCTGGTGGAGCTTTGTCCATGGGGAAGAAACAGAATCAAAGCCGTGGAAGGCGGCGCTGTTTTCGTCTTGGTGGAGCTGCTTCTCGAAAGCGCCGCCGAGAAGAGGGGTTGCGAGCTTGCCATGATCGTGTTGGACCAGCTTTGCGGTTGCGCCGAAGGGAGAGCCGAGTTTTTGAAGCACGGCGCAGGGATGGCGATTGTGTCGAAGAAAATATTTAGGGTTTCGCACGTGGCAAGCGACAGGGCAGTGAGGATCTTATCATCGATTAGCAGGTTTTCGGCAACTTCGAGAGTTCTTCAAGAAATGTTGCAAGTTGGGGTGGTGTCAAAGCTGTGTTTGGTGCTTCAACTTGATACGAGTCACAAGACTAAGGAAAAAGCAAGGGAGATCCTTAAATTGCATTCCAGGGTTTGGAAGAACCCTTCTTGTATTCCTTTCCATTTGTTGTCTTCTTATCCATCTTGATATTGTTGTTGCCCTTTTTTATTTTTGTTTTTGCTGTAGATAAATTGAAACAGGCATGATCAAGCATGGGGAGAAATGCACATCTCCATGCAAGCAAACTTGAATTATTATATAGTACAAAATTTTTATAGGCATGAAATAATGTCTATAAAGAGAGTCACTTTTTGATCCTAATTTGTTATTTATATTGATCTTTTGGTAATTTAGTTTTTACTCTAAAGAAGAATGGTGGATGTACATCCAAATCACCACCTTATTATGCAGAATAATCATTCTATTCTTGTTATAAATAGTGAGAAAATTAGTGGAGTACTGGGGAAGTGTTTTTGGGTGGGAAAAAAATATACTAGACTTATTGCTCTACATAGCATGTGCCTCACTAACATGAAAATTTTTCTTCTTTTTAAAAAAGAACAATTTGCAAGACATATTTTGTGCTCATTAATGTATTTGAGAATTGGGTCAAGAAGAATATATGAGACTAAATATATATATTGATCAGCATGAACATATACATATTTCAGAGAAAAAAAAGTTTACACTTTACATTTGTACCAAAAAAAATAAATAAAAACATCTTTCATCAGCTTGGGTTAGCTATATATAGGATGATGAAGTAGAAAAGTTTTGATAGAAGGAAAGGTAAGACTCGTATCATATACGGAGATCCAAAGAAAATGTTTGAACATTTCAAATTCCCAATTAACAGGAACTGAACTGATCATCAAGTTTCATGCAGTCATATATACCACTTTCCAGAAATATGGCTCATTAATTCGTTAGCTAACTCCATAATTGTTTACATTTCGTATCAATCTTTTTAAATGTCGTTTTTTTCCTTTAGAAAGAGAGCTTTCATACTGCGTCAAGCGGTCGACCTTAATTTACAGCATCAATATGGCACATCAATTTGGTCAATTTGGTCTATGTCAACCTGGACAAAAAGTTATATGAAAACCCAGAGAAAAAGTAAAACAAGAGCAAAGAGATTGACATGATTAACGGGTAGTTAGATCATGTCTATATTGCAGCACAAATTAATGTCTACGCCGAATATTGTTAAATAGAATTACAGAAGAAATTTATATGCAAGATGATGAAATTTCTTTCCTGCCATTTGACCAGGTACGTAATTAACTAATTATTAATTGAGTTTGAGGGACTAGAAATTTTCAAACCAAGCTATGAGTATATATTAAGGACTAAAGTCCCTTCTTGCACCCTAAAATTGTCTCAAATTGACGTTTTGTCCCCTAAATCTAAACTTTAATTTGGGGCTTTTTCCCCCTAAACTTGCAATTTGAGACCACGTTGGTCCTTTTGTTAACGGAAAATGATCACGTGCCGTCACGTGATAGACATAAAACATTAGGATGCGATATGATCAAAATAAAAAAATTGGGTGTAAAGTGACAATCCGTATAAACTTTAAGGTGCATTTTGACATAAACCAAAATATATATGGGGACGTTTTGTCGCTTTAATTTCCAAATTCAGGATATTATGTCCATAAACTTCTTAAATTTAAGATATTTATAGAATAACCAAGGAAAGATTGATTCAAGGATAATTTCATTGATGTATACATGGTCAGTGTATATATATACACACAATCTGTTACAAGATTACAGGAAATTCAAAATACAAATCTGAATTCAAAATACAAATTCAAATACAATCTTATCAACAACAAACATTTGTTCAAGGAAGTTTAGCTTGAGGGGGAAAGGATAAAGTATTACCCTTTACACGCCCCCTCAAGATGGAGAGTCTCCATTTGAGACTTCAATCTTGAAAATCATATGTAAGAATTTCTGGAGAGGGAGTGGTTTTGTAAGTAGATCAGCCAATTGATCATGAGTTGAGATGTGTCAAACAAAGAGCTGACCTGAATTGACCTTGTCTCTCACAAAATGGAAGTCTATAGAGACATGTTTCATCTTTGAATGTAAAGTTGGATTTACTGAGACATATATATGTAGCTCCCACATTGTCACAATAAATTTTGGGAGCCTGCTGGACAGAAACATTAAGTTCACGAAATAAGTTCTGACTCCATGTAATTAATTCGGCAGCTGAATTGGCAATGGACCTTTATTCAGCTTCAGTGGAGGATCTTGCTACCGTTTTCTGCTTTGTACACTTCCATGAAACAAGGTTACCAACAAAGTATATTAGGTAGGAAAAGACTGATCTTCTATCCCCTCTGTCACCAGCCCAATCAGCATCGGTGTATGCTACTATAGGTGAGGAGTTTCCTGACTTGGAATGCAACAAAAGGCCACATGAAACACTTCCCTTGAGATACCACAAGATGCGCTTGACGGCTTGCCAATGTATATCAGTTGGCTTATGCATAAATTATGCCATTTTGTTCACTGCAAAAGACAAGTCTGGCCTAGTGATAGCCAAGTATTGTAAGGCGCCCACCACACTTCGAAACTCAGTAGCATCATTTAGAGGTTCCCCATCAGAAAGAGTAAAAGAAGCAGTAGAGCTCATTGGAGTAAAAACTGGCTTAAAGTCTAACATATCTGTCCGCTTTAGTAAGTCCACAATATACTTACGTTGGGAAGGCAGAAGACCCTCTGATGTTGGAGTTGTTTCAACGCTAAGAAAATAACTCAATGGGAGAAGTTCCTTGAGAGAGAATTTCGCTGACAATGCTTGACAAAATCATGAATGACAGAGGTATTATTGCTAGTTAGGATAATATCATCAACGTACACCAAAAAGTAGATTATCACTCCCTGATTTGGATATAGAAAAAGTGAAGAATCTGATTTGGATTGATTAAACCCATAAGCAAGAAGGAAAGAACTTAACTCGTTGTACCAAGCCGGAGGGGCTTGTTTCAATCCATAAATTGCCTTTTGTAACTTGCATACAAATTCTGGATTGGAAGAGTCGACAAATCCTGAAGGCTGCTTCATATAAACATCTTCTTAAAGAGTGCCATGTAAAAGCGCGTTATTAGCATCTAATTGAAACAGATTCCAATTATTTTGCAAGGCAATTGTTAACACCAAACGAATGGTGTTGGCTTAATCACTGGACTAAAGGTCTCGCTGTAGTCAATACCGGGCCTCTGATTGAACCCCTTTGCAAAATGTGTATGTGTGTGTGTATATATACACACACTAGTCGGCCTCCCAATAGAAGTTCAGTTCGGTTCCGCCCCTGCCTTTGTGTCCTTATGAGATATTCATGTACTTAAATGATACTCACTTCTACATATAATGAAGTGATTTCTTTCTCATTTTTACAAGACAAGAGAAATGTATGAATGAAATATTGTATTGGATGTATACTTATTGTAAATATTTTTCGCGGTCAAAAATATTAAATAATTGAAACTAATGTCTAGATATACGTTATTTATCATATTATATGACTCTAAAGTATGTGGAAATATATAGATAAAGATTCACTTAAATTTCATTTCAAAATTTAAACCTTTATGATAAATATATGTCGTTTACATTTTTGGACCACTTGTTATTTGAATTGAAATATCTATCGATATATCCTTGATATATCTATACCGATTTCTATATTAAACTCCTTGAGTAGTAAATTAATATATATTTCTTTCATATATTATATTAGTAGTAATGTAATATTAATTAATTGATTTACTTTAAGAATTTTTTTAATGGGGATTTATCTTACTTTACGGCCAGCCAGTTTAGGTATACAATTTGAAATGGGTGTTACTAAATACCGCCCTGTTTTACTAGCTACCGTCCCGCCAAAAGACATATTTACCCTGACTTCATTTTCTTTCAAAACTTAAATTCTCTAATTCTCTCAACTAATTTTTTCCCCAAACAAATTCTCTCAATCTTAATCAATCAAAACAACATAAAAAATCAACCCAACAACATCTAAAATCACGAAGGGGCGGCGTCGTGGGATGGGCAAAAGTTTTCTCCGATTTTCGGTATGTTCTTTTTTGAAAAAACACAAAAAATCGTGAATTTGAGAAAAAATTTCGGGTTTGGACAAATATCACGGCGGGTCGCGACTGGATCGCGACCTACCGTGAGGTGGGTCGTCACTAGATCGCGACCCACCGACGGTGCCGACGACTTGGTCGGTCGCGACCCGCAGTCGGTCGCGACCAGAGCCGACGGTCAGTTGCGATCTGGGTCGCGACCGACCATCGGTCTTGGTCGCGACCGGCTGCGGGTCGCAACCGACCAAGCCGTCGGTTGGTCGCGATCTGGTCGCGACCCGCCCCTTTTTTTTAAAAAAAAATGAAATTAATTAATTAATTATTGGGCCAGTCGCGACCGGTCCGCGACTCAGCCAAGATCAGGTCGGGTCGCGACTGCCTAAGGCTAGTCGCGACCGGATCGCGACATGCCCGCCGGCTTATCGCGATCCGGATCGTGATTACCCCCATTGGCCGGTCGCGATTCGGTCGCGATTGGCCATGAGCCGGTCGCGATCCGCTCGCAACCGGCCATATTTTCGAACAGAAACAGATATTTTTTTTAAAAAAAAAAAAATTTACCCCGTCTGGCGTCGATGGCTCGTTATCTGGGGTCGATGGATCGTTATTGTCCATATCCCGAAATTTAGAAGTTTAGAAGTTGAGAGAATTTTTAAATAAGAAAAAAATTAGGTAAAGGGTAAAATAGTCCAAGGGGGGCGGTACCTAATAAAAAGAGGCGGTGTTTAGCAATCCAGTTTGAAATTGATGAACAATTAAAACATTTTTTTTTAACAAAGAGAAGAAACACTTTCTAGCTAGTTATTTCTATTGGTTCATTGCGATTATGGTACATTTTTCATCGTTGAATTTTTGGGTTGATAAATTTTCTCGGAGAGAGAGATATGATGCTTTAAATTGACTTGACATCGCATATTAAATTTCAAAGCTCTCTAAAGTCTAAACCAATATTTTGCCAAGTAGTACTTCAAAATCAAAAGGGGTGTTGCTCGAAGATGTCAATTTCCTAGAATTAATTGTTGAACTGGCAATAAGTATGTGTTTTTCTTGCTCGAGATGAGGGCTGAATTAAATTCTTTGGTGTGTGAAATGCTTGACAATATATATACACTGCATTGAGGTTGACCTCTTTCAGCCGATGGATCCAGTCCAGAGAGAGCGTAGTGAACATATAGGACAGCCAGAAAATGGAATTCTCTATTTGGATTTGAACACTTTTAATTGATATTAGGTAAGAGTCCGTGCGTTTCACTGTTTAAAAATGTTCTTGCACTTGATATGCAATAGTCCCCAATCATTGGTGATTTCTGGGTTTGCCAAATGAGGATGATGACCAATTGCTTCAGGTCATGTGTTTTGAAAGATTTAGACTTAAGTAAGGATCCGACCAAAAAATCAGTCTAAAGAATTAACCTCATTAATCTAAGAACAAACTGATATGGGTATTTTGATTATTTCATGCTTGATCTTTTTCTTATTTGAGTTAAAGACAGAGGGTATTTTGGAAAGTTTGAAAAAAAAAACCCTCGTGGGTCAAATTTCCACTATAAGCACAAATTATGTAATATTAAATAGACTGTCTATTTCCGTTAATCGAAACAACTAATTCTTTGGAATAATTTTTTATACCTTGAACATTAAATTTAGTTTTCGAGTCCATCATGAAAGTTGTAGATATGGAACAACCTTTCAAGAGACACTTGAATCATCTCAATCAAACATTTGGAGCAAAAGTTATATAATATTAGGTGGACCGTCTATTCCCGTTAACGGAAACAACAAATCTTTCGGAAGTATTTTTGATACTTGAAACATTAAATTTAGTTTTCGAGTTCTTCATGAAAGTTGTAGATAATGGAACAATCTTTTAATAGACACTTAAATCGCCCTAATCGGATAACCGGAGAGAAAATTATATAATATTAAATAGACCGTTTAACCAAACCACTTATAAATATATTATGTTATATTATATTAAATTATTAGAAAGTCAAACCAATATTGAAATGACGAAAAAACCAATTTAAATAGTAATCAAATTAATAAGATTTGACTGGTTTTTTAATACTTTCACTTCCTATAATTATATTTATTGTTTTTTTATAATATATACTAGACTAAATTTTTAATTAGAATTGACAAATTATACAATCTTTTTTTGGAAAAAACAAGTTATACATTTTTAATTGATTAAATCAAGATTAATTTGAGTTTCGAAGTATATTCATGAATTTGGCTTTAATAAGTCAAGTCTCAACTCTCAATGCCAAATAAATTAATTTTACGACTTTATTGGTCCAGTCAAAAATTTTAAATCAATAATTCTTTTTTTCCATATATATCAGAGATTACCACTAAGGCCTGATTTGACATTGCGTTTGAAAATAAAAAAGCTGCTTTTGAACGCAAACGCAATACCAAAAAAATCCTTAGTTGTGTCAAAAGCTGATTTTGAACGCAAAAGCCAAGCCAACCCGAGAAGTTAATCATTAGATGCTTTTGCGTTTCAAAAGTGCTTTTGGACATTAAATGACTAAAATCCCCTAATTATTTTTCTCTTTCCTTTTTAACTATCATAGCTTTTTTAGACATTTTATCCTTCAACCCCATTTTTTCACCGCAATACCAAACATTATTTACATTTTCTACCGCAATTTAAAAAAGCACTTCTCAAAAACACTTTTTCCAAACCAAGCTTTTTCAAATTGCAACCTCAATCCCAAACTAAGGCTAAATCTTATTCGCTGAGATGTCACTAAGTATAACCCTATTTAAAAATAGAAATAAACTTGCAGGGATTTAGCATCACATTATAACAGCATCTGAGTTGTTATCTCAACTGGTGAGAGGACCCGTGTCTGGATCGTGAGGTCTACACCTTCTGAAAGTGAACACATATTTACATAGAGCGATATACCATCACCTTCTGAAAGTGAACACATATTTGACATACATAGAGTGATCTCTAAACCGCAAAAAAGAAATTACATACCATCACCATTTGACATACATAGAGCGATACCATCACCTTCTGAAAGTGAACACATATTTGACATACATAGAGCGATCTCTAAACCGTAAAAAAGAAAATACATACCATCACCTCCTGAAAGTGAACACATATTTGACATACATACATAGAGCGATCTCTAAACCGCAAAAAAAGAAAATACATACCATCACCTTCTGAAAGCGAACATATTTCACATACATATTTGACATACATAAAGCGATCTCTAAACCGCAAAAAAGAAAATACATACCATCGCCTTCTAAAAGTGAACACATATATTGACATACATAGAGCGATCTCTAAACCGCTCTAGATCTTGTGGTATCCTAACTACTCTTTCAACACCTGGCGATGACACCTGCAGGTAACACAAATTTATAGATTTGACAACTGATGATCGGAATAAAATTTCAGTATTATGACATTAGTCACCATAGATAGTGGCAGATCTACTGACTTCAGCTCCAAATGTAATGAAATTGACCATGTCTAACATCTAATTTACTTAAACTAAGGCTAAATACATGCACTATAATGAACTATAATCAGAATCCCAGGGGAAAGTTTATTATTGTTGATAGAAGATGAACTATAATGAAGTGATGTCCAAGAACAATAAATGAAACAAAAAAACAAAATCAAAGTAAAGGCAAATCAACATTTCACACATTTTTAACAAATGGGTAGTAACTGTCAAGAAACGTCTTGGATATATCTTCTTAAGGAATAGACCATCACAAAATCTGCCTTCAAAATGAGATTCTGATCATGTAAACTTTTGCTTGGATATCCAGTTAAAATTATTCAGATTGCACTTTTAGTCCTAATGTTGCCAGTTAAACTTTTAAAAGAAAACAAGAAATTATCCAAGGGACCCTTACAAAGCAAATATCATGGCTGTATAACTGAAAGTTCCATGAAAATGGAAAATTACTTTGTTAAAGCTCAATACTCGTTCAAATTCAAGTCTTACCGTAAGAAGTTTAAATTAACCACTAAATTGTAGCTTATACTTTCAATAAGATGTATAGAAAATGGGAAATCTTAAAAAAAAAAGTAATTATTTGATACACCGGCGGTTTAAATTTTGGACTCCACAAGCGGGTTGTTGAGTTGACACATATCCATTTTTTTAATTAATTAAGTTTTAAATATTTCAATTTAGCCCCTAGAGGACACATGTCACCCTTCAGGACCCGCTTGTGTAGTCTGCTAAACTCCACCGTCAGTGTATTGTATAATTTGCCAAAAAAAGAAGGGAAAATTTCAAAAAAAGGTGGTCTATCAAGAATATTTAATAACTGGTCTAATGGAGATAAATATTTATTATTTGGTCAATCTTATTTAACAAAATTAATAATAAGTACCTTGTAATTACCTTTTTAACCTTTGTAAATATTAGCCTTGACTTCTTTCCCTCCCACGTTTTTTTTTGGCCAGATTCCCTCCCACCACTATCAAATCCCTAATTTCCCTCGTTCTTTTGTCTCTGTTACAGAGCAAAAATCTTAACAAATTCCCCTAAATTCATCTATCGATCGTGCTTGAGTGATTTGAGAAGAAAAATCATCCATTGGTCTCTTTCTTCTTCCTCCTCTCCTAAAACCTTCCGTAAAAATTCCAGTGATTTTGAACCCAAAATCATCCATTGGTCTCTTTCTTCTTCCTCTTTCTTCGATCGTGCTTGGGTTTAACAAACTTGGTCTTTTGTCTAATAGGTTTGCCCCTTAACAATGCTTATACTTTAATTTTTATTGTTTTAGGCTTCTTCGTTGATTACTACTATCAGAATACTTTATATTTTCAATTACCTTTATTTGGGAATGTTGTTTTTGTTCTAGGGTATTAATATCAGTTCAAAAATTCAGTTTCTTAGTTTAGAATTTTGTGTATGGTTGAGATTAGGGGACTTGGGATTGAGAGGAAAACTAATGATAAGTTATTGTGCTCTGCTTGAACTTCATATACCTGATTTTCAATGGCACAATAAGAACACATAGGCAGTGTTACAGATTTGATATGTACAAATTGATGAACAAGAATGTGTGGGAAAAGAATAAAAAGAATATTATAATTGACTTCTCTTTTTCTTCCATTTTGGGAGAACAAGGTACATATATATAATTTACAATAGTATTACTCATAGCCCTTATTTTGATATATATTTAGTTGTTCCAGAAGTTTGGAATAAGACCAGGTAGTTTTTAGTTCATATTTAGCTTCACAATTGCTGTCTTTCTTCCTTGTCCTGATGCTTTGCTATTGCTATGTTTCAGGGGCTCAGTTAATGTCAAAACTCTTTAAGGTTGTGCTTAAGACAGAAAGATCTTGGAAGTTGGAATTATATTGAAGCAGAGCATTTTGAACCTCTGGGAAAGTGGGAAGATTATATATGCATGCAGGCAAATGTCAGGTTTGACTCCTTTAATTTACTCTGCCTTCATTTTCTAATATATGAATATTTAATGGTCCAATATTAATGTTGTTAAGTTAAAACATACTTCAAACCAAAATGCTATATGTTAATGTCTTCAAATTCTGCTTGATAAGTTCTAGCTATTATATTATATCTAAAGTTCTAGCTATTATATAATAGAACGCCTGGAACTTGGAAAAAGCCATGAAATTGAAAACCTCTCTGCCCTGTTTGAAAGAATGAAGAGCGAGCTAAGCTAAAATCTGAATAATTAGATGTTTCTGACACAGTTTTATGTGTTTAAATAATTCACTGATTGACATAGATTTTTCTGTTAGTCTTTGCTGATCTTAAACAGGAAATTAAGAGGAAAATTCGTCCTAGATGTTGATGATCTTAGCTACAAGGACAGCAAATAATAATTAATTAATATATATAAGAAGGGTATCATTAATTGAAGAAGAAAAGAAACAACTTGCTAATTCAATTTATGAATATATTATACCTGCATATGATCTCATGTTGTAGAGTGGAATTAGTTAAAATGATTAATATGCTTTGGGCGAATTAATGGCTCAAAATACAGGCAAGCCAAATTGAGTATGACATAGCCTGACTATTATGAGTTTGATTAGTCTTTGCATAAGAATTGAAGTCTAAAAGCCATTGGAAGGTATAAATTAATTGTTATATCCATTTAATTATATGATGCAGCAAGTACTTTTAGAGACTTTATATTTATGTTAAGTATATTTTGTTTAAAGGTCGTTTGCTTGTGTACTATCAAGCTATTAAGTTGATTTTCATTTTAAACATGTATAATAACCGCAATTTTCTTATTCTTTTTTTTAGGAAAATTTTGTTGATGTTTTAGCTTACGGAGATGACCAATTCTATCTCAAATAAAAGGGTCTTTTGTTATTGTCATATTGATGGTAGACTTGTCGTTAACAATGACAACTCAATAGACTATATTGGGGGGACAACGATTGGTATTGTGTTGAATGAGAATACAACATTTCAACAATTAGTGCAAGAGGTTGAGGGAAAATTAGGGAAGAGTCTAATAGGGAAAATATTCAAGTATACGCTGGATTTCGACAAAACTAAGTTGATTGATTTGGTTAGTGATGCTTGCTTAAAGGACTTGATTTATTTTAGTGGTCGCATTTCACAACTATATGTGTTTCAAAGAGAGATGCCGGATATTTTCAATTCAATTGAGGATCAACCCCAAAATATTGTAGAGCTTGAATGGTAAGTTACTTATTAATACTTTGCATTTGGTTTTATATTGCACCTTAATATTGATATCTAAATATGAATTTCTCTACTAATTTGATTTTTTTTTCATTGAAGTGGTGTCAATACAAGTGCTGATAAGACACCTAATTTACTATCCACTTTGGATGCATCCATTGCTACGCAATGTACATCTGCTAGCAAAAAGTCAATTCATGTGTAAAGTTTGGCAAGAAGAGATCATTGGCAACGGGCAAAGTTTCAAAAATGCACATGCTCTTAGGCTGAGTCTCTATCGATTCAGTGTTGCGAATGGATTTGGGTATAGATATCGAAAGAACACAAAGGAGTTTATTAGTGTGGATTGTAAAGCAGAAGGTTGTCCTTGGCATTTGACAGCCAGCAAGATGCGCTCAACTGATTTTATGGTTATCGGAATATTTAATAATGTTCACACCCACTCGGCTCAAGATGCAATTGAAAGCAGACCTGAGTCAAAGTCGAAATTGGCAGCTGCTATAGTTTCAGAGAAGATGAACTTGCAACCTGACACAACGCCACATCAAGTTAGAACTGCATTTGAAGCTGAATGCGGTTTTCAAATGACTTACCATCAAGCATGGTTATGTAAGGAGCAATCCATGAAACTCCTACATGGGAAACCTAAGGACTCGTACAAATTGATTCCGTGGTTATGTAATCAAATAAAGGCTGCAGATCCGCAAAATGTGGTGGAGTTAACTTATGATTCAGGTAATCATATTAAATTATTTTTTATTACTTATCTTTATTCTTTACAACTAACTTATTAGACTGATTTATTTCTCAGGTAATCGTTTCAAGCAACTCTTTGTTGCTTATGGCTGTTCAATAGTTGGGTTTTTACAAGGGTGTCGAGGTATAGTTTTTATTGATGGTTCTCATTTGAGTGGACCTTATAAAGGGACTTTATTATCTGCATCGTCACTTGATGCAGATAATAAACTCTTTCCTCTTGCTTATGCAATAGTTAGCTCTGAAAATTTTGAGGACTGGTCCTGGTTTTTAGAGAATTTAAAGGGAAAGGTGACAAAACATGTGGAAGTAACTATAATTTCTGATAGGAACCAGAATATTATTAGAAGTGTGGGCCAGGTTTATGGCCAGTGTTGCCATGCCTATTGTTATAGACATATTAAAGAGAACTTTAGTGCTGAAGTTAACAAATTGATGCTTGGTGGAAAAAAAGTGAAGCAACAAGCTTTGAAACTTTTGGATGCTGTGTTTTATGCAAGACTTGATGAGGATTACATAGTTGCACTACAAAATTTGAGTCCGTACAAGAAAGAGCTTGCTGAATGGGTTTTGAACAATCAACCAGAACATTGGGTGATGTCAAAGTGTCAGCCTCGTCGTTGGGATCAAGTTACTAGCAATCATGCAGAGTCATTTAATGCTTGGATGGTGAATGAAAGACGGCATAGCATAATTCTCTTCATGAATGAGCATAGAGAGAAACTTGCAAAAAAGTCATATAATGCAAAGACTGATGCTGAGTCGTGGAAAAATGGCGTTGGAAGAAACATTGAGGAAAAGTTGCTAGAGAACATTGCAAGAGGTAAATTTTTTAAAGTTTCATCTTATAGTGATTCCACCGCCAAGGTTAGTAGTGGAAACAGAGACATGTCTGTGAACTTGGCAACTAGAGAATGCACATGTTTAGGGTGGCAAATGTCTGGAATTCCTTGTTCTCATGTTTGTGCCGTGATTGAAGCTAAACATGGAAATATTTACCAGTTTGTGGATGACTGTTATAAAATAGGCATGCAAAACTTGGTTTATTGTCATTCAATGGTACCGGTTGAGACTCATAACATGCCTGCAATCTATAGCATGGATACTGTTGTTACCGGTGTTAACTTGTTGCCCCCATTAACAAGAGGCCAGCTGGTCGACCGAAAGTGAAGCGCATCGAATCCCAGTTTATTTCAAGAAGGAAAATTCAGTGTTCTAAATGTAAACAACTTGGTCATAACAGAGCATCATGCAGATCTTCAAATCCAATTTAGAATCACTTGTGATGAAAGGTATATATAATTCTTTATGTGCTAATGCTTATCTTCTACATGGTTCAGCTTGTTTTTAGACATTTGTAATGCTTTACATTATCTAAAACTTACACTCTTTGTGGTTCATGCAGACTTTAAATTGTCGTCGGTCAACGATATTTGGTGAAATATGGCTTGGAGGAAGGAACAACTTATCCACGATTAATTTATTATTTATTTTCTTTAAGAAATAACATTCACAATGATACTATTGATAGCCTTGATAATTGCTAATTGCAATGTTTTTAGTTGGTATATTCATTTTACTTTGTGGATGAATCAATAAGCAAATTTTCAATTTAAAAGTTTTAGGTAAATATATTTCATTTAGACAAATTTCAGTTTATTGTAGCTCATTCAAAAATTATTGTTGGTAGAATTTTAAGCTCATTGTCCAATTGTAAAACCAAACATGATCCATGGAAACATCTCTGTAATATAATAGGCTTCACCAGATTTTTTTTCCATAAAATGGATGATAGTAACTTTTCAAACATTGATCCGGAAATTAAAAAAGGATCTTGTTAGCCATTTTAGTTCTTTTGGTTTACTAAGGTTAGAAAGGTAATTACAAGGTACTTCTTATTAATTTTGTTAAATAAGATTGACCAAATAATAAATATTTACCTCCATTAGACCAATTACTAAATATTCTTGATAGACCGCCCTTTTTTGAAATTTTCCCAGAAAAAAATCCCATTAAATTCATGTGCATCCCATCGGTAAAAGTACATAATTGGTCCCTAAAGTGGAGCCAAATGTGTATTTTGGTCCCTGAAGTGAAATTTTGCTCAATCGAGTCCCTAAAGTGAAAGGTTATGAACAATTGGGTCCTTCCGTCAGTTGTACCGTCAAATTCGCTGACACGGCACTAAAGCCGTTAACTTTCTGACAGCGGCGCTTAGGTAGACTGCCACATCACCTTTTTTATTAAAAGAATGTTTTCAAAAAAATAATTTTTTAAAAATAATTTTGAAAATATTATTTTTTGAACTAAAAAAATATTTGGGTTTTTGATTTTTTGATTTTTTTTAATTAAAAAAATGATTTTTTTTTGAAAATTTTTTTGAACGCCGAAAAAACAGAAATGAAGATAAAAAAATTCAAAATTAGTTTATTTTTCTTTTCTTTTTTTAAATTTTTTGATCCAAAATTTTTTTTGAACTCTTTTTTTTTTCGAAAAAATAGAAAAAAGGAAAACAAAAGAAAAGATGAAAAAATCAAAAAAAAATTTCTTTTTCCTTTTTTGAATTTTTATTCAAAAAATCCAAAATCATTTTTTTTGA
>AWUE01019030.1:0-12049 GCA_001974825.2 Corchorus olitorius
TTTTTTAAAAAAATTAATTAAAAAAACTGACGTGGCAGTCCACCTCAGCAAAGTTAACGGCGTTAGTGTCACGTCAGCGAAATTGACGGTGCAATTAAAAATATGTGTCAACAAATGCTTACTTTTTTTAAACAAATTACTAGACTTGAACCCAGGACCTCACGGTCCAGACACAGTACATCTACTAGTTGAGCTAACAACTCGGTGTAACAAATGCTTACTTATTTGTTAGTCTTTTCGATGCAGACTTTTATGGAACAAATGCTTCTTATTTGTTAGTCTTTTCGATGCAGACTTTTATGGAGGAGTTTGACAATGTCTTCAAGGCCGCATATATACCCATTTACCATCGAAGGATAGACATTCACATACATCCTCAGCTAATCTTAATGCTTCTTTATCCCACCATGTTCCAGCAAGAGAAATTGCCCCTCCTCCAGCTCCATCACCAACCTTCAAATACACAGGAGCACTTTTTTAGCTAATAGTGTCAGCTTTGAACAAAATATATGAGAAATGTCGTAAATAACTTGTTTAATTTGCAGTAAAACTTACATATAGTTCAGTTTCATTTTCTATATACTCCTCTTCAAAAGAAGAAGGGGACCTATTTGGGATTCTAGCAAAAGGGTATGCCCAAACCGGAAATGGAAACTTGTGAGCAGAGCCTGGAGGGCTGCGAAAGCTATTACTACAAGTTGTGGCGGCGGTGGGTTATGGGGGTGATAGGATTACCGTTGCAAAGTGTTTAAAGTTGAAAGATGAAGCTAATCAATCCATTATTTTGCGTTTATTGGAGAATTTATTTGGGGATTGTTAATTTCTTATGCTCTCAGAAAGAAAACCGTCATTCAAAGCAAATTCCTCAGAGAGAAAACAGAGACAACGAAGCTCAACCCAAACCCAAACACAACAAAATCAAAAATGAAGGAATTCGTGATTCAGAAGAATACTCCAGCTATAGATGCCATTCATTGGTAAAAGACATGAGAGGTAGAAATGCCACAACTGAATATTGGTTGTAGTAAGCTGTTAAAATATTTAAGAAAAAATTTAAGAAGTTTTCTAACATTTAGACCCAATGTTATTAAAATATTTGAGGTCAATTAACTATCCTTTGGATTATAATAATGGTGTACGGTTTATACATGCAGTTTAGCATGATAGCCATCCTTTATCTTACTAAATTTCGTAATTGGTTCAAAATATGTAGGTAGCAAGACAAAGATCTATATTGTGCTCAAGTTTGTTGATGGAGTCTAGCTTTTCAACGAAATAGTAAGTGATTGTCTTTCACTTTAAAGACATTTATAATGAAATGGTTTTGGTGTACTCGCTTTGGTCTTTGTATGATGATTGTAAGCCCATCTTGCAAATAGGGCAGCAGCAGCATACATTAGCTTTCCTTCCTTCTTTCCCTTTTCATCCATCTTTTTTCAACCAAACAGAGAGTCTTTTCACATTTTGATTGGTTTTGCTTTGCAGTAGCATCCTTCAGAGTTTAAACAATGGCAGATAAAATGACTCATGATCAGATTGCCGAGTTTTGCGACGCCTGTTGCCTGATCGATAAAGATTCAGATGGTATATATGATAATTTTTCCTACCTTTTATACAGTTGAGTTTTCAATTTTTAACAATTTTTTCTTCCATGTCTTTTCTGAACATGTATGTTGTTGGTGTAATGCCTATGTAGGCCTAATTACCATGGAAGAATTGCCATCAGTCATCCAAAGTTTAAATGGAAACCCAACAAAAGAAGTTCAAGAGATCCTTAGTGAGATTGATTGATTTTGAAGACTTCTTAAATATTATATGGCAAGAAAAATGAAGGTAAAGCATTTTATCAGAAACGGTTGATTCTTCTGTTAAAATGTAACAATCTTTTGAGCTTTATTGTTTAGCTATCTCATTTAGTTACTGTGATAGAAGTTGATTAAGCAGTACTTTAAAGTTAATCATATGGTCGCAATCTACAGTTCTCTAGGTGGATGTTGTGGGAAAATCCAAAGGTAGAGATTGTTTGGTGGTGAGACTGTAAGATGAGCAGCCCGAGAAAGGTTCGATGTGCAAGTGGATGATAAAATGCATGAAGAGACTAACGCCATTGAAGAGGTATTATGTTCTTTTCCTTTTGTCTCATATTTGTATTGTTCAATGACATATACAGGCTGCCTATGGATTTGCTTTGCACAAGAAGTGGTTTTTGACCTTTTGGTTCCAAACTCAATTTGGACGGATTTCTCTTATTGGAATCTCACTAGATTACATTGAACTAATTGATGTCCATAAGGCTGATGAAGTTTTAGCTGACAGAGATGTCTACACTAGGACTGCAACCAGAGGATTCACCTAAAAATTGCTCACAGTTAAAGCCCTTCCTCGACAAACAGCTCTTATTCTTCCAGACGCACTTTGCTTAAAAGGGATATACTAATATTATTTTACTTCATAAAAAAAAATAGGGAAAATTCCAGTTGAGTGTATTGAAATTCATAATAATCACTAATTGGTGGTATGACAGAAAATAATAACTGTTTGGTGTAATGATTCCAATTTGGTGTAATGGTATCAATTTTGAGTGTAATGAAAATTTTCTTTTAATGTCAAAAACACCCTTGTCTTCTTCATCGTCACTTTATTTTTAGCGGTTAAAATACCGTACAGGTCCCTCTATTTACAAAAAAGGATCAATTTGGTCATTTTACTATAAAAACTGTCAATTTGGTCCCTCTACTTATAATTTGGTATCATTGGGTCCCTCTACTTAACAAAATCTGTCAATTGATTAGATATTTGTCTGATATTACTTATTTACAAATAATTGGTATAACTCTTCTGTTATTCTGCTTTGCTTACAAGACTGATACTTCGAAAAATAAGAAAATAAAGACCACTAATAGTGGAAGCTCACAACAACCTCAACGGAAACATCAACAAAAACAAAAGCGGAAACATAAGCAACCTATGCAAGAATCAGAATTTTATTCAATTGACAGATTCTATTAAGCAAGGGGACTCAATTGACACCAAATTATAAGTAGAGGGACCAAATTGACAGTTTTTATAATAGGGGGACCAAATCGATCCCTTTTTGTAAGTAGAGGGACCTGTACGGTATTTTGACCATTTTTAGCAAATTGTAAATGTAAACAGGCCACAGTTAATTTTTTTTTCTCATCTTTCAATCTTCGACTCTTCATCCCAAACCTGGTGCCGGTAGCGAAATTCCGAACATGCCTCACCATCGTCATCATCAGACTTTCCCTCCAATCAACCTGACACTTGGAAAAAAAAAAACACCCTTCTCTCTCCCCTAATTTGTTCATTTTCTCTAGTTTGATTTTCTTCAAAATCTCTATTTTTCACCCTTTAAAATTATGAGTAAAAAGTTTTGATTTTATTTCAAATGATCCAAGCCTTATAATATAGATTCAACCTGATGAGTATTTAACTTTGTTCAATCTGAGTGCCCATATATTATTGCTTGCTTCGAAAATTATTTGTTAATTTTGTTAATAACACTTCTTTTTGGGAATCGATTAAAAATCTTCAATAGGGCATACACTTCAGGCAAATCCCAATCATGGTGATGTGCCGGATGCTGCTTTATTTTACAGTTAAACCAAGCAAATGGGTAATGGACAATTATGTCTTTACAATAAAAATACCCAATACACTCAAAATGGATATAAATTATTACACCAGATATGTATTAATTTCTCATATACCACCAATCAGTGATTATTATGAGTTTCAATACACTCAAGTGGAATGTTCCCAAAAAAATAAATCAAGGTTTTTAGCTGAAAAAGATGATTAAAGCTGTTGTACTATGATTTACAACCACAGTTGTTTTACTTAGTACTGATCCAATTTATTAGTCCAATGACAAAAGGTAAGGAGAAAACTAGAAAATCAGCTTTTTTTTTCTTCTTGGTATAAAACATTTCCTCTACCGCTGTTCATTATTTCAAAGGTAACATCTTTTCTATTTTTTTTTTGTTTTTCGAAAGAGCCGCTTTTGATTGCTTACAGCTTCTGAATTCTCTTTATAATGGGTTTAGGGTTCTAACTTTTAGCTGAGACATGAACTTGAAATTTTTATGGGTATGTGGGTTTGTTCTGTTTAACCTTTTAATTTTTATTCATTGTTTTATTCCTTTAAAAAATGAAATTTCACTATAAATGATATCAATTTATATTCTTTTTGAAGAAAACTCCAAGTTAAAATTTTGTTTACCTTTCTTAAAGAAAAAAAAGGTTCTTTTTTGGTGCGGTGGATGGTATGGAACAAGTAAGGAAGTTGACATGGAGGATTGAAAAATTTTCCAGTATCAAGACCAAGTGGCTATACTCTGACACTTTCTCTGTTGGTGGAACAAAATGGTAATTTTGAATTTCACTTTTCTTTTTTTCCCCCTTTTTTGGGTTTGCTTTTGGTTATTTATCACTAATTGAAATTTTGTTTGTTAGGCATATTGCTATGTACCCCAAGAGTGACAGTGGGAAACATATTTCAATATATCTGAATGTTGCAGATTCAGCATCTTTGCCTCGATGGAGTAGATATCCCCATTCTAGATTCGCTGTTGTCAACCAAATTGAGCCTAAACCTAAATTTGTAATAAGAGGAACCTTTTCAATTACTGATCATGTCACTTCACATGTTGAACGTGCTTTTTATGAGTATGGTCCGAAGATTTCTCCTGTGATGCTAACTAAAATTTTCTGCTGGGTACTTTTAACTGAATAACCCTTAATCCCTTATAGATCTCTTGACTGTTCTCAAATCTCAACAATTTATTTCTATCGAGTAGAAAATGAGGTGATTTGTTTTATATTAAACAGGGCTTCTGCTCTATTTCTTGGTGCATAACCTGCGAAGTAGAAATTGTTGAAGGCCTTCCCTGACAACCTGAGTGCTTTTGCTCATTTGGTAAGAATTCAATTAACAAGCAACAAAATGCCAGATAAGTTCTAACTTCTAATTGGATCTGCTTCGATGAGCTCACTAATCTAAATTGTTTGAGTTCAGTCTTAGCTTATATTTATTTTAGCATTTAGATCTCTGAAGATAAAGATAATCCATCATCTATCATTCTACTAAACTGTACTTCATTTTCAAAATTTCCTCCTCTAAATCCTTTCTACTTTCATATCATAAATAAACTCACTTGATTTATGTACACTTGTGTGGGGTCTGTTTTTCTTTCATAGTCTATTGTAAACTTGGAAATATTTGAAGGGAAAGAGATTCAGAGTCTGTGGTTTCAGCTTTCAGTCAAACTTTGGGGAAGGAAAATACACAGACAAGAGCTTTGGGGGAGAGATGAATTGAGAGGTGTAAGTGTGAGGGAAGAAAAAAAAAAGAGGGGCATGTGAGATTTGAGAGAGAAGCAGGGGATGAGATAGTGTTTAGCGCATGTCCATTTTACCTCATGTTTACAGGCTTCTGTTTTCTTCGACCCTTATATTAGGTAAGGAGCTGATGAAGGACCTGTAGAGATAATTAATTCCTGAACAGGAAAACAACCAAGTTCAGGTTCTTTCTAATATGGATCCAACTGTTACAATGGTAAAGTTCTTTCTCCAACCTTTTTACTATTGCTCTAAACAGTTTTGCTGATAGTCATATATATAATTTGGTTTTTGGTTTAAATTTTGGTGGTCGCAACAATTCAAGTGTAGGGCCTATGAGGGATCAATATCGAGTCCAAGTTTGGTACATTAAAGTTAAACCTGCTGGAAATGGTTGTGCGCACTATATGCGGACCTAAGTTTCCTGTGATTATGTCAGCCTTTGAAAATGTTTTTACTATTACAAATATATCGTTTGTTTTTATTGAAGTATTTCATTTTTAAATGCAGTATGAGACTGAATGTCTTCCTTGAATACAATTGAGGAACTATAAACATAGCAGTTTTGGATAAACAGGCTGAGAAGCTTATGAATACTCCAATGTTTTCTATGACAAATGCATAAACTATGGGATTTCCTGAAATGGTTTTTTTTAATAGTCGTGTTGTTTATAAACGTATGATATTATAATTATTCATCTGTATTTGTACTATTATCTATTGATATTAATGTGTACCATTACATGTCCATTACCCTTTGAAATAAAAGCCCAATGTTATTTCAATCAATTTACTACAAATCACATTCTAAATTGTAATTTGTATGGTTATTTACCAAAATGCAGGGTTCTATATTCAATAATTTTTTTAGCATTATACAATCATTAACCATGTTATTGAATCATTAATGAAGAAAAAATATTGGATACTAATAAACCTCCTTTGAAATCCATTCTATTTTCTATTTTATTTTTTTTCCCTTCATTAAACCCATTATATTTGGCCCTTTCCCATTAGAGCATCATGTTTAAACTGTGAAGTCTGCAAAGAGTAAGTATTGTATTGATATCAGAAGTATTTATACAAGGATTACAATCGGCTATAGAGTTGGTAGTACAATAGGAAAGCTGCTATACTTAGGAAAACTATAGCTGTACAGTTTAAAGATAAATACAAAGGATTAGGCTAAGGTTTAGATTAAGGTATAACTATAATCAGTTATCCTTATCACCCTCACTCAAGCTGAGAGAGCTAGGAAGAACTCGAAGCTTGGTTCGCAAAAGCTGGAAGCGTGTTCGAGTTAAAGGCTTTGTTAACACATCTGCTAATTGATCTTCACTTGCAATGTACCAAACAATTAGCTCATTCATCATCACTTTATCACGAACATAGTGAAAATCGATCTCAAGATGCCTCGACCGTGAGTGAAAGATGGGAGTCACAGTTAAGTAAGTGGCACTTAAATTATCGCACCAAAGTACTGGTTTAGTAGGCAAAGAGAAACCAATTTCTGATAGCAGAGATTGGAGCCAATATACCTCGGTGGTTGCAGTGGCCAATGCTCTATATTCTGCCTCTGTCGATGATCGCGAAACAGTTCTTTGCTTCTTAGAAATCCATGAAATCAGATTTGAACCATAGAACACAGCTACCCCTGTAGTGGATTTACGATCATCAAGGCAGCCGCCCCAATCAGAGTCAGAATAAGCTGAAATTTGAGATGTGGAATGCTTGGTGATGTGCAATCCATGGGTCGATGTTCCAACTAGGTACCGTAAAAACCGTTTTACAGCTGACCAGTGATCCTCCATTGGATCATGCATATATTGTGAAACTCGATTCACCGAAAAAGAAATGTCTGGTCTAGTTATTGCTAAATATTGAAGGCCTCCAACGATACTTCTGTAAAGAGCTAGATCACAGAATGGACGGCCTCCAATTTTAGTCAGTTTCTGCTGTGGGCAAGAAGGGCTTGAAATGGAGTTAGCTTGATGCATTTTTGCCTTCATCAACAACTCAATAATGTATTTTTGCTGGGATAAATGCATGCCATCAGAGTTATGGCTTACTTCAACACCTAAGAAATAGCTCAACTGTCCAAGATCTTTCAAAGCAAAAGAGCTCTGTAGAGATGAAATAAGTGCAGCAAATGCTTGAGGGTCGGAGCCTGTGATGATGATGTCATCAATGTAGATCAAGCAATAGATTCGAGCACCATCTTTGTTGTAAAAGAACAAATAAGAATCTGTTTTTGATCCAATGAAGCCGAGTGTTACAAGTTTGTCGGTGAGACATCGGTACCAAACTCTCGGTGCCTGCTTGAGCCCGTACAGTGATTTGAGCAATTTGCGGACATATGAAGGATAATTTGGATCAATAAAACCTGTTGGTTGTTCCATGTTTACAGTTTCTTCCATTTTGCCATGTAGAAATGTGTTGGAGACATCTAATTGCCTGATTTCCAGTTATGTTGTATTGCTAATGAGAGGATCAGCCGAATGGTTTGAGGCTTAATTACCGGGCTAAATGTCTCATGGTAATCAACCCCGGGCCTTTGATGAAAGCCTTTGGTGACGAGTCTCGCTTTCATTCTTTCCACTGTTCTATCCTTTCTCCGTTTGATGCGGAAAACCCATTTGCATCCCACTATATTTTGAGCTGAGCTTTTCGGAACTAACTCCCAAGTTCCATTTGTCAATAACGCATTGTACTCATCCATCATAGCCTGCCTCCATTCGGGTATTCTTAAGGCTTGGTAGCAGTAGTGGGTTCTGTTTGTGTGTTTGTCACATGAAGTGAGGCTTTTGGTTTTGGTTTAAGGTTTCCAGTTTGAGACCTTGTAACCATCCTATGTGTTTTGGTGACAGGTTGTTTTGGTGATTGGTTGTTGTATTTAGATAGGTCAACAATGAGTGAGAGACCTGGTGAAGTTAGGGCTGTAGGATTGGGTTCGGTTATTGGAATTTGTTGGTAGGGTTTCTTGGGTGTTATTGGCTCTGTTGTGGTTTCAATTGTTTTGGAATTTGGTTGAGGAATGGTTGTAGGGTCGGCTGAAGTGTTGATAGTGTGTGTAGTTGCTGGTGGTAATGCTTGTGTTTCGGTTTGTGTTTGAGCAGGAGGTGTTGTTTGATTTTCGATACTGGAGAGGGACATTGGTGTAAGCATGTTTGTTGTAGCTGCAGGTGGTGCCACTAGACCCGAGCTCACTTGGAAAGGATAGACTTGTTCATCAAATAAGACATGACGTGAGATATGAATTTTGCCAGTGAGAAAATCAAGACATCTATACCCCTTGTGAATTTTGCTGTAGCCTTAAAAAAACATATTTTGTTGAACGGGGAGCTAATTTGTGTGAAGCATAGGGGCGGAGTCAAGGGTAGCAAAGGCAACCAAAAATGCGAAGAGTGTCGTATTTTGGTTTTTCATGAAAAATTGTTTCAAACGGGCTTTTGTTTTTTAGTCTCGGTGTTGGTAGTCTATTTATGATGTAGACTACGGCATCAAAGGCATAGGCCCAATATTTTAATGGAACTGCAGCATGATTCATAAGTGCAAGCCCAGTTTCCAGAACATGACGATGCTTTCTTTCTGCACATCCGTTTTGTTCAGGTGTGTGTGGACATGAGCTTCGTTGAGTGATGCCATTTTGGGCCAAATATGAGGTTAAAGCCTGGTATTCTTCGCCCCAGTCTGCTTGGAAGGATTTGATTGGTCTGCCAAAGAACTTTTCAACTATGGCTCTGAATTTAATGAAAACATTTAAGACATCAGATTTATTTTTGATAGTAAATAACCATGAGTATTTACTTAAATGATAAAAAAAAAAAGAACATAATAAGATGAACTTTCAACAGACTTTATTGGAAATGGGCCCCAAACATCAGAGCAAACAAGTTCTAAAGGCTCTTTAGCCTGAAATTGAGAGTCAGAAAAAGGTAATTTCTTTGCATTGCTAATGCTACAAGCATGACATAAATGAGATAAACTAGGATGCTGAAAAGAAATGGAGTTGTCTTTCAATGCTTGACGAACAGTCCTAAGAGATGCATGGCCGAAGCGAGCATGCCAAGTAGTTAAGCTAGCAAGGTTTGCATGGATCGGCTGTCTGTTGAAGTGAATTGGGTACAGGCCATTCTTACTCCGACCTCTGAACAAAACCTGCCTCGTGGAGATATCCTTCACGTCAAAATGATAGGGAAACAATTCCAAAGAAAAATTATTTTTTTGGTGAAAGAATGAACAGAAAGCAAATTGTTAGAAGCAGATGGAACATGTAGAATATTATCAAGCTGAAAAGAATTATCTCCAATAGAAACAGTAGAAGATCCTATATTTTTAATGGGAAGAGTGTTACCATTTCCAATGGTGACTGAATCAGGACCCAAATACTCATTGTGAATGGCAAGGTTATCCAAGTCCGAAGTGAGGTGGTGAGTGGCACCGGAGTCTGCTAGCCAGATGTGATTGTTGGGTTGTTGAGCAGAGGCAAGGTGGCTTTGTGGTTTCATGTTGTTTTGTGGTCGATTGTTTGAGTTTCTTGGTGTTGGGCACTGCCGAGCAGTATGGCCATAGCCATTACAATTGAAGCTGTTTTGAGCATCAGTAGCATTACCTTGTGAAGTAGACATTCCAAAGTTGGAATTTTGATAGGGGTAATTTTGCTTTCCTCGACCCCTGCCTCCGTGTCTGCCTCTGCCTCTCGAAGGTGGGCTTTGTCTTGCTCCAAATTAAGCAGTGGGAGGTATCATCACACTTGGTTGGTCAGCTCCAAGCTGAGCTTCCTCGCTGAGCAATAGACCGTATAAACTATCAAATTTGATCGGTTCCAATTCAGCCTCCAACGCTCTTACAAATGGGCGGTATTTCTCTCCTAACCCACCAAGGACCGCATCTACCAATAATTCTTCATCAATTGGGTTATTCAAGGCAGCCAATTGGTTGAATAACCCTTTGGCTCGTTGCATATATGCTGTAATAAAGTCTTGTTTTCGTTCAATTTTAAGCAGTGCTAAACATAGCTGGCGAATTTGTGGTTTCGATCCAGATGAAAAAGAAGCAACCAATTTCTCCCAGGCTGTTTTGGCAGTGGTGGCTCCGACCACTTGAGGGAGGACTCCTTCAGATAGAGAACAGGTAATCCAAGCAAGAACCATTTGATCTTGTTGAAACCATCTAAGGTAAGCAGGGTTCGGCTGACTGTTTTCCAGTGTTTGTGCTGGTAGATTTGTCTGACCTTCAATGTGTCTTGTGAGATTATAGCTCTGTATAATCGGTCGAATTTGGGCCTGCCATAGCAGAAAATTGCTCGGTGTAAGCTTGAACGAGACTTGTTGTGCAATGTTTGGGAATGGAGAGATGGAGGAGGTTTGAGGGGCGGCGGTATTGGCTGCTGGGATAATCGACATGGTGAGGAAGGAGGAAAAAGAAAGGAAAGAGATTTGTTGTGATCCGAAAAGAGAAGGAAAAAAAAGATTTGTTGTGAGCGGAGAAAGAAATCAATTAAAATTGTACTAGCCCTGATACCATGTGAAGTCTGCAAAAAGTAAGTATTGTCTTGATATCAGAAGTATTTATACAAGGATTACAATCGGCTATAGAGTTGGTAGTACAATAGGAAAGCTGCTATACTTAGGAAAGCTATAGCTATACAGTTTAATGATAAATACAAAGGATTAGACTAAGCTTTAGATTAAGGTATAATATAATCAGTTATCCTTATCACAAACCATCCAAGTCTTATATTTGGCCTTTTCCCTTTAGAGCACTGTTTTTTGTAGTCTTAATGTTATACTATGTTCTTACCTGGAGCCCTTACCTGGAGCCCTTAAGCCTTGTACATAATACTATATATCTTCTCATTTCATGCTAACTAAGTTTCCAATTCAAGAATTGTCCAACCATTTTCCAAACTCGATATACAAACATAAGCCTGCGGCGAAACGCGAGCCCAACCTAGATTTTCCAAACTCGATATATAGACACAAGCTTGCGGCGAAACGCGGGCCCAAACCTAGTAACATATCTATAACAATATATAATATGAGAAGTAGAAATACCAAAAAACCAGTTGAGAAACCTCACCACATTCACCTAAGAACAAATTGTCAGGGGTATTTTAGTACTTTTGTGCTTGGTTTTTTGTTAATTCGGTTGATGATTGAGGGCGTTTTGGGAAGTTTGAAATAAAGTTACTATTGGTGGGCCCCACTGTCAATAAATAAATCATTTTTTTGTTGGTTTATTTATCAAATGATTCATATACTTTTATACTTTATGCCATTTAGTCCCTCACAATTTCTGGGTTGGACGACCAAACGTTTTAGCTTTAATTCTTTTATTTTTGTTTTGCTTGTCCGATCAAGGTGATTCAAGTGTCTATTAAAACGTAATTTTGTGATCTACAACTTCCATGAAGCACTCAAAAGCCAATTTTAATGTTTTGATTTAAAAAAATGCTTTTGAAATTTTGTGGTCTTGATTGTCGGTCTATTTGATATCCTATAATTTTTGTTCCACTTGTCCGATTGAGGTTATTCAAGTGTCAGTTAAAAGGTTATTGTGTGATCTATGGCTTTCGTTAAGGGCTTCAAAGCTGAATTTGATTAATGAATTTCATGGAGGGTTCAAGAGCAAATTTTTATGTTTGGTCTTCATAAATAAATATTTTTTGCTGGATTATTTATCAAAT
>AWUE01019032.1:0-46748 GCA_001974825.2 Corchorus olitorius
AAAAAAAAAAAGGGAAAAGATAAATACTTCACAGTCAATCAATGGATTCTAGGTACAACAATAAAGAATTAAAAAAAAAAGCCATGAGAAGAATAAAGTAGAAGTCAAAGTCGCAAAAAACTTTCTTGTAAGCCAGAAGCTTTAGCATTAAAAATTTAACTTAACACAAAATCTAAAAGTCTCAAAATCACCAAAGAGATAAACTCGAAAACAGAGAAATAAAATCAAATTTTGGAAAAGAATACGTAAATAGAAAAAACAGAGCATCTGCATTTGTATACAAATGTACAGAAAAATGGAAAGAAGATCGAACCTTCTTGTTCAGTCACTGGATCTTTCACCTTCTGCTGCGGTTCACTCGAAACATTCCTGACGGAAAACGACCTCCTCAGCGGCCTAACTTGCCATTTCCTCATCAACATCAATTGCTTCGCTTTGTTTCCGCTTCCACCACCGCTAACACCGCCATTTCTTCCGCGGCTTAAGTCGATGAATCTAGCCACCGCATTGCAACTCGAAACCGCTTCGGTTCCACTCGGATCGGAGTCGTAGAAAACCGCCACGTAGCCATTTCTCTGTCGCTTTCTCCCTCTTTCTCTCTTCGAACTTTGTGAAGAGATCGGCAGTATGGAGTGAAGAAGAAATTCATGAGTTCCAATCACTTGCTATCCAAACAGTTTCTAATTTTTCTTAATTAACACGTGGCATAATTTCATTAGTCCATGTGGAAAAGGATTTTTCCTACCGTTTATTTTACTGATTATGGAGTTTCTATTTGGTTTAATCACCCATTTTCCGTCTCCCATTCCGTACATTTGGGTTCGGCGGAACTCTAACTGCTTCAATGGAAAATGAACTCTATGAGTCTATGTTAGTGACGTGGGATAATTTGAATGGTAGATTTAAAGTTTCTGTTTCAATGCTCAATTTGGTCCTAAACCTTTGGGAAAATGCTCAATTTGGTCCTAAACCTTTAAACCTGCTCAATTTAGTATCAAACGTTTCAAAAGCTGCTCAATTTGGTACTTTTCTAACTTTACTGTCAACAATTTTGTTTATAGCGCGTAAAGACACATCTAGTCGGATTATAAAATTGCCAGGTTGCAAAAAAAAGCCACCTGGCTAAATTTTAATAATAAAAAATATCAAAATCAGATAGAAAATAATTAAGTAATAAAATTATTTATAAAACCTAATAACTCAAAAATCCCAATTAAAAAAAAAACTCAAGTCTCGACTTTCCCTTTCTTCTCCAATTTCTCTACGATCGGGTTTTCTGATCGATTTTGTTTGCTCTAGTCCAAATTTTGGTCAGTATTAAGCAATGTCCCAATTAGGGATTTGATTTGCAATCGAGTTTTCTTGGTTTTAGGGTTCTTATCGCAAAAAGAAGGGTTTTCCAGTTTCAATTCGTGGGTTATAGCATAAAGAGGAAGCGCAATTTCGATTTTCCAGTTTCGAAGACAAAAGAAGAAGTGAGAGATCGGTTTTTGAATGACTCTTATGTGCCAACAAGATCTTCAATAGCCTTCCTTTTGATTTGCTTCGAAGCCACAGTGATTGAAGACTATGCTTCAATGCTAACTTGGTAAATTGAAGATAGGGGTACTGCTAAGGAACTGTTAAAGCAGATTAGGCAGCATTTTTTGCCATTTGGTGATGGTTCTCGGGAAAGTCTGCATTTTGAGGTTGATCACATCTAACAAAAGCTTAATTTTTAAATAAAATTGTAAATTTTAAATTAAAATAAAAAATTGTTAACTCGAAAAATAAAAAAATCAAAAGCTTACTTTTTCTTTCAAAATTTTCTTTTCTATTATTATGTTTGTTTATCAAAATTCCTATTTTAATGTTTATCTAGAAATTAAAAGCTCCGATAGCCACCCAAAACTTCCATAAAATGATTTTCAAAGGCTATTAAACCTATATATAAATTTAGTTTCTCCAAAATCCTACTAAAAATCCCTAGATCTACATAGCCTACAACCAAAAATTATGTCTCCAATCTCCTCCTAACCTGCAAAAGGAACCAATAAGAAGACAAAAAACAACTTGAGATGAAAGAGTCTTCATCATACAGGGAGAGAGTAAAAGAGGTTAAGAAAAAAAATTTGAATAAAATGGCAGAAGCTTGAGGCGTATGACTATGGCAGCCAAAGAAGATTTGAGAAAAGATGAAGAAAGTCTATCTATGGCGGACTAAAAGATTTCAGAAAGCAAGAAGAAAGTATGCTCAAAAGGTTTGAGAAAGGTAGAAGAAGATGACATAGAGAAATAGGGGTAAAAGAAAAAACAAAAAATAAAGAAAGTAAAGAAAAAGAAAGAGAAAATTTAAAACAAAAAAACGAAGTTAATAAATCCACTTAATGATTCTTGTGCCAAAAAAACAACCCACTTAATAATTCAAATGTAAATTTGATTAATATAATAAAAGAGAAAGGACTGAATTGAGCAGTTTTGAAACGTTTGGTATTAAATTGAGTAGGTTTAAAGGTTAAAAGTATAAGGGTAATATAGTAATTTAATAAACATGTCCACGTCGGATAGCGTGAATTAGGGCTTAACGGCGCGTGTCTCAGAATCGTCAAGCATCGTAAAAAAAAAGGACTTAATTTGAGCAGATTTTGATAGGTTTAGGACCAATTTGAGCAAGTATAAAGGTTTAGGACCAAATTGAGCATTCCATCAAAGGTTTAGGACCAAATTGAGCATTTAGCCAGATAGGAGTAGAGGATTTTAGTTTTAGTGAGATTTTTTTTTGGCTAAAGGATAAAAAAGAATGGAAGTTTGGGAAGTGAAAAAAAGGTCTCTATTTATTCAAAAAAAAAAGAAAAAAAGAAAAGATGGGTGTCAGGTGGCTTTGCTCCGTCCACTTGTAAGCAGCTGATTGGATATTCGTAATCCTGTGGAGGTAATTATAAGCTGCCTTGCGTCTTTGTAGGTCCCGTTTTGGTGGACGGTAGTGATTGAAGGTCTAAATGATAGAGTAATAATATAGATGATGGTTTTGACTTATGGCACTTTTTTAGGAAAATAGATTTATTTTTTTACACAACAAGATTTTCAACACTGCATTCCGTTCAAAATCTAATCAAGTTGAAGTTACTTGCAAGCATAAGACATACATAAAATGATCACGTTCACCAATTCATTACATCACAATCATTTTGTTTGAGCATGAAATATGCAATGTATTTGCTTACAAAAACAAATATTGAAAACTACTGGTCTTAATATGTCCATGACTTACACACCTAAACATAACTGTTCTGTCAAATACTTCTAAAACCAAAAAGCATAGGTACTGGAAAAAAAAGTAAACTTAAAGCTATTAACCTAAAAAAAAGCATAAGCTGATTGTTGTCCGACAAATGTTGTGTTGCCAAGCTGCTGAAGGCTTTGGTGGTTATTTGTCTCAACCTGTCAGTTCATGTGCAAGAGATTGAGAGAATTAGTAGTTGACGTAGCTGAGCTTTGTTTTGTAAGAATTGGTATAGGCTTCGACAATCAAGTTGTGATGCTCGTCCATTGGCAGTTGTGATTGAAGCTCCTTTCAAAAGCAAAGACTAAATGTCAATTACTTTGTGCTGCCTAAGAAAATGCCTAGTAACACTACTTGTATATACAGAGTCTTAAAATCTTGATGATCAATAACAATATAAGATGGTTAACAATTGGGAACTAGTGTTATATTCTGCCTAGTAATGAAATTAGCAGATTTGGCCCTAAGAAAACAAACACCAGAAACATATCGAACATTCAAATAACCATGTCTGCAGTGGTTAAGTATAAAAAATACAATGGATTTGTACAATCATGAAGAGTAATTCATGCTCATAAAAAAATCACTGAACATAATTTGGCCATGCTTATTAAGAAAAAATCCAAAACCTTAAGAATCATCTTGTCCTAAACAATACTTGTTTAACCGATCTGGAAGAGTAGGGTTTTTTTAAACCTATGTGCTCCAAACACAACTCTCTGAAGCAAATACATTCAAACTTGACACCATCAAGAACAGTTTTTTTTTTTTAATAGTTAAAATACAAAGAGATTTGTGAATGCATCTTGTGTAAAGAAGTACAGCAAGACCTTGGTATTTACAGCTGAGATTTAGAGTACAAGATCAGATTTAGAGTACAAGATCAGTTAGAATACATAAGTAGATAGACATTTACACAAAGCCAAACTCTATCACAACTATAGCTTATCTTGATGTGATGATGATTTATCGTGATCCTTAACATGCCCCCTCAAGTTCAACGGTTTTGACAGAACGTTGAGCTTGCTCCGCAGAATTTGGAAACTGCCAGAGAGTAACGCCTTAGTGAAGATGTCTGCTACCTGGTCTTTGGAGGAGATAAATTTGACAGCCAAGTCACCACGAGCTACCTTTTCTCGTACAAAGTGAAAATCTATTTCAATATGCTTTGTACGAGCATGGAAAATAGGATTTGCAGACAAATACGTGGCTCCAATATTATCACACCATAAGGCTGGTGGAGATGAGAGAAAAATTCCAAGTTCTCTCAGCAAACTCTGAATCCAACATAGTTCAGCTGCGGTATTGGCCAATGCTTTGGTATTGGCCAATGCTTTATACTCTGCTTCTGTACTAGACCGTGCCACCGTAACTTGCTTCTGAGAGCTCCAAGAGATCAAATTACAGCCAAGGAAAACTCCATATCCACTTGTGGAACGTCTATCATCAGGGCAGCCTGCCCAATCCGCATCACAGAAGGCATTAAGGGAGCAAGTGGAAGCCCTTTTAAAAACCAAACCATAAGAAATTGTATGCTTCAAGTATCTTAAAATCCTTTTAACAGCCGTCCAATGAGAGTGGGTTGGAGAGTGCATAAATTGACACACTTTATTCACAGCAAATGATATATCTGGTCTGGTGAATGTAAGGTATTGTAAAGCTCCCACAACACTTCTATACTCAGTAGGATCCAAAATTTTCTCCCCATCAAATTTGGACAATTTTTCTGATGAAACCATCGGTGAGGAGATTGGTTTAGCATGCTGCATATTTGTCCTCTTCAAAATGTCAAGGATGTACTTGCCTTGGGAGAGAAATAAGTCCGATCCTTGCCATGAAGCCTCAATGCCCAAGAAATAATGAAGAGGACCTAGATCTTTGATAGCAAAATCAAGAGCAAGAGACTTAATTAGCCATGAAACATTAGTAACATTTGAGCTTGTAATCAAGATATCATCCACATAAATGAGCACATAGGTGGAGTGAGAATTCTGAAAAGACATTATTATCACGGGTGAATTGACTAACAGAAAGAAGATTTTTGGTAATTTTAGGAACATGTAAGATATTGTTTAGCCTAAATGAGGAATGGGAAGTAGTTAAACGAGATGAACCAATATGATGAATAGGCAAACCTGTTCCATTACCAACACGAATCTGTTCAGGACCAGTATACTTTTCATGGACAGAGAGATTGTTGAGATCATGAGTCAAGTGATTGTTTGCACCAGTGTCCGTGTACCAGTTAAGATCAGAGACAGAGGCTGGTCCAGCAGCATAAGCAACAATATTAGCATTTTCTGATAGAGAGGGAAAATTGACATTTTGTTCTCCTTGATAGGCATGGTCGAATCGGTGATAGCACATCATTGCAGTATGTCCTATTTTGCCGCAAACTTGACAAGTTGGGCGAGGAGTTGGAAGCAAACCATTTCCCATGTGACCGTTACCCATGTTGGACCTTCCACGACCTCTTCCACGATTATTTCGGCTAAAAAATTGTGTATTTCCATGCCCTCCTCCACGGCCTCTATTGAAGGTATTTTTGGTTGCAATATTTGCCGAGGGAGCTGAAATATCAATAGCAGCAGCAGAATGATTTTGCTCTAACCGGAGCTCAAATGTTAGTAAATGACCATATAAATCATTCAAGGTCATTGGTTCCACCCTTGTGGTAACAGAAGTGACAAAGGAATCATAATCTGAGCTCAAACCAGCAAGTAAGTAAGAAATAATTTCAGAATCTTGCAGAGGTTGTCCAATGGCAGCAAGTGTATCAGCTAGGCTTTTGATTTTCTGGAAGTAATCAGCAATGGAAAGATTACCTTTCTTTCTTGTGGCCAATTCATACCTTATTTGCATGATTCGGGCATTTGATTGAGAAGAGAACATTCGTTTGCAGTGCTGTCCACATTTCATAGGATGTGCCAAGACCAATTACTTGGGCAAGAATTGGTTCCGAGAGGGAGGAGATCAATGCACTAAGGATCATTTGATCTTGCTGCTGCCATATCATGTATGCTGGATTGAGTGCTGGCGGAGTGTTTTCTCCGGTACCAGAAAGAAGTTGTTGTGGGCAAGAATTTGTGCCATCAACATATCCAAGCAGCCTTTGAGCCCGAAGGTATGGTAAGAATTGAGCTTTCCACAAAAGATAGTTATCTCGATTGAGTTTAATGGTGATGATATGATGGATATTAACAAAAGGATTCAGTGGTGCCATGGTTGATGTGGAAGAAATTTGAGAGGACAAGGAAGAGATGGTAGAAATTTGAGAGGACGAGGAAGAGGTGGTAGAAGATAGTGAAGAAGAGTTGGTGGCCATATCTGAACTGTGAGGTATTTTGGCTCCTGATACCAAGTTAAAATACAAAGAGATTTGTGAAAGTATCTTGTGTAAGGAAGTACAGCAAGACCTTGGTATTTATAGCTGAGATTTAGAGTACAAGATCAGATTTAGAGTACAAGATCAGTTAGAATACATAAGTAGATAGACATTTACACAAAGCCAAACTCTATCACAACTATAGCTTATCTTGATGTGATGATGATTTATCGTGATCTTTAACATTAATAATCAATGTAAAATATCTAGCTAATCACGTTTGAGCTATACACATTCAACTATATACTTTCTTCTATTGCAGCTATCAACATAGAAGATAAAGCAAGTGCAATTAGATACAAAGCATTTCAGCAGTGATAACATGGCTATATTTGGACGCCAAATTCATTTAAGTCATGAACTTTTGTATTTTTCTAATTTTTATCATGTATGGGCTGCATGTTTACAGTATTTGCGAACTCTGAATACTGATTAGAAATTCCTTGAGAAATACCATTCTCCAACCAATCCCACCCCTTGTTGTTTTCCTAAATCTATTTTGACCAGGCTGTCTAAATCATACTATTGGTGGCAGCATACTTAAGATAATCCAATTATTACACTAACTAATCCAATTCTTACATAAGACAAACATTTTAAGATTAGGGCAACAGGGCTCATAATTAAGAAATATTAAATATTCTTAAAAAAAGAAATATTAAATAAGGAAAGGAAGACTGTAATGCTAAACTGCAGTATCTCGGCAAACTACTAAGGATGTAGCATGATAAATTTTAGGCACTTCTAAACCAAGGGAATATCATGACTCTTGAAGGATTCCAACAGAATTGATGAGAACATCATTTTCAAGAGCAATCCCAAACACAGTTGCTTCAGAATAAGCAGCTTTTCTATTTTGGCACACAGAATAAGCAGATTTTCATATGAATAAATCCTAATAAAACCAATAAGGCAATTTATAGGCAGGAACCCTAAACTCTTTTCCTCAACTAATTGGAAAAATATCAAACAGTTGAAGGTTTAAGACTAATAGGAAGATAACCTGTAAGCTGCGACTTCTCTATTCCTGTTTTTTTCATGGAACAGGAATTTGCAGCAAATTTTAAAAAAAACTTTTAAATTTAAGTTCAAAATTAACACTGAACATTGATAGGAGCAAATTTTTTTGCTATTGAATAGAAACCATTCTACTAATTCTCAAATCTGTAGTAAGCTGAAAAGCATTTTGTGTGTGTTAATGCAATAATCTGCTTATTGCAATACTCTGACTCACTTTATGCAAAGACTTATTGTTTGGTTCGGCCTTCATCTAGCTCATACCAATGACTATTCTGCATGCATGCATGTTAGAGAGTGAATCTTTGATGGCCATTACTGTGGGAGGGAGATACATGTTGACTCCATATAAGTTTTGATGATAACAAAACATTCCTCATATTGTATTTAATTAAGTCTATTAAGTGTGTAGACTTCAACAATAATCTCCTTAATTCAAATTGGAATGCAAACAATTTTTGGAGAAGCACTTAGAAAGAACTTCTTGAAGAAATTTGCAAAGAAACTAACGGCACGTTTGGTATGCGGAATGGAAAGGAGGGGGAATGGAAAAATGATTCCTTGGGAATAGAATAGATGGGGAATAGAATAGAATATGTATTATTTAGTTTGGTTGGTGCTTTAGAATATGCAGGGTGATGTTATGAAATTGTTTGGTTTGAGGAAAAATGCTTTGGAATAAGTAAGGAATAACAGTTAAAAAGACCAAGCTACCCTTACTTTATACTCATTAGAATTTATGTATAATTAACTTATAATGGAACAATTAATACTTTTTCATTGGAAAATTTTCCATCATTAGCCATTATTTTCTATATGATGATTGATGAATACAATTTTATGAGGTTGTAATTTTTTTATTTTAACACAAAATTAATTTTAGCAAGGCATATTTCACGTTAAATAAATGCTTTAACATGGTTGGTCCTAATAACACTTGTCCCAATTAACTTTCATGCTATAGTCAAATAAAATTTTCGGAAGCATAATAAAAGCTTCTGAATGAGTACAAATATTCTGAAGACTACTTTGTCCTAATAAACAGCCATGCTATAGTTCAACAAAAGCAATAGTCCAACAGAATATTCTGAAGCATGATAAATTACATGATTAAAAATATTGTTTAGTCAAACAAAAAGTTAGTTTTAGCCCTTGTTTAGTAAACCATACAATCATTTAGCTAACTCCACATCATCTTCAATGTCTACTAAGAAACCTTCTCACCCAACCAAGTCTTCGAGATGGCACAAGACTGAAAAACACAAGCATTTGAGCAGGATGATCAGGAATTTTGCTTAAAGCATCATCTCTTTCATCTTCAGTCAATCCTTCAATCTCGCCCAATGCACCATCTAACTCCTCCACCCGTTGTTGAATTTTCATTTCAGTACCAATACTCTGGCTCAATTCTTTTCCCACCTCTCTTATGTTTCCCCCCAATAACATGGCAGCATTAATAATTGCCTCGGCAGAAACTGGTTCACCATCATTGGTCTTTTTCATCTTCTTTGCAGAACTATTTTCGCCTTTTCCAGCAGTTGATGCTTGAGGTTGAGTAGAGGAGACATCCATGTCATGGAGATCATGTCCAGTTTCATCATCTTCATCAGCAGCTTCATTTATCCCTTCCAAATGAGTTGCACGATCATCCCCATAGATTGCAGTGATAAAAACAACGGCAGACTGAGTAGAGGTTGACATACTTATCTACCAAGATAAAAAAAAATTAGGCAAATATACAAATAATTCCACATGTCAGAACAGAAATAACAAATCTGGAAATTTTCAATTTATTCAACAACATACCAGTTCAGTACATACTATCGACTCAAACTCAAACGAGCCATGACTGCAAAAAATAAATTTTCCACTCAAACTCAACATGAAACATACTAAAACATTTAAAGGGAGGCTGCAGGGTGTTTAGACTAATATTATGATATAATATAAGACCCTCAAATATGAAGCATGGCAGAACAATGAGTTTTGATAATTTTAGCAAAAAAATTTCAAGACTTAACTCTCCTTCCTGGAACAAAAGGCAGCTAATTCACATAAATTCCTCTGCTTGCCAGCCACAATTTTGAAAGCAAGGAATGATCAACATGTCAAACTGATAAAATTAATTTCATTAATTTATGATAATTTTTCAAAAAAATGCACATTAAAGAGATAAACTAAAGCACATTAAAAGAGTAAAATATGCACGTCCTAAACTAATCAACGCATATTGACCAATATAAGGTTCCAAATTCTTTTTCCTTTTTGTTTTTTGAGGTGGAGTTTAGTTTTGCTCCTCTGGTACTTGTTGTTAACAAACTGTTTCTGTTTGCAGGAAGTTGGGCAAGAATCATGAGCGAGCGATAATGTCAAAAATAAACAGAAAGATTTCAGGGCAAGGGAAAACCTAGAGCAGCTGCTATACTTCAGATTATGTCAACATATATGAAAAACATGAACAGGCCTGAGCAAACACACTGACAGCCCTACCTATCAAAAACAACCTACAACTTATTTTAAGAGTAAGAGACCCAAGCCTTAAACAGATTCACAAATTAAAATTCATAAGTGTGTTCAATTATACTTAATTGATAAAAGTAATAATAATAAAAATAATTATTGAATGAGAAACTTAAAATGAAATATATATGTCTTCAAGGGGGTGAGGAAAACTGGGAATCAAAAATAGGTGATGGAAGGACAATGGCGAAATGCTGCACTTAAACATGTCTTCAAGTACTGCAGCACTAACTTTGAACCAGATCCTCAGCACTAACATGCCACCAATTCTCAATGCCCTTGAGGTTTACATGGTAAAAGAACTCTTACAATCACAGACATATCCAATAGATGGTATGTTGCTAACTTAATGGCCAACATGCATCTTCAATCTATGTCGAATAAAATAAAGTAGAATGAAAGTAGGTAGTATTTGAAAGTAGTATTATTAGTTTCTTACAAGATTAAGAATGAAAATTACCAGGCTTCAGAAATTGAATTTCTCTATCAAAGAAAATTACCCATTTCTGAAAGTTTTTTGCACAAACTGAACCAATATCTTCATTTCTTTTTTCATAAGCCAACCTTAACTAAGTAACTAATTACACCTTAAAAAATTACCCATCCATCACTCTCCCGTTTTCTTCCATAATTAATAAAATAAAGTACCATAATTTATAATCAAAATAAACTTTCCAATCTAATAGCAATAAAAAGAAACCTCTTAAAAACCTAACATTTGCAAACTTTTTTTCTCGTTTAATCTAAAAAACCTCCCCTTAAATCCCAAATGCAGCAACATATTCACATGCCAAATCGATTAAATCCTAAACTGATAAAAAAAAACGATAACGTACAAGGAAGATACTGGAGAACCCAAAACTCACCAGAGCAAAGAAGACTCGCGGAGAAATCGACTCAGATTTCTAGAGGAGGAAGAAATGGTGAGTGAGACTGGCGAATTGAAATCTAGGGTTTACCTGAAATGGGGTTTCCCAACTTTAAATTACTAAGAAAGAAGATAAATCGACATCAACTGGTGAGGCCAACCAAAGATTTCAAGTTAGGAACTGAACCCATGGCATAGTCTTTCAAAATTTGAAGAGAATGGTATCGATTTGGAAATGGCAAGAGGAGCAGATGAGAGGGAGAGAAGAACACGAAGCTCAGAAAGGAAGAAAGGAAGAGGGAAGTTAGAATAAAATATATATATAGGGGCGTAATTAACTCATTTGTGGGAGGATATTTTTGTCCAAATTGCCCAACTTTTTATTCCTCCCCCGCGCGGAATAGCTAAAGATAGGGGGGAGGTGGTAATACTTTTTCCGGGTCCATGGGGAATAAATGTGCCATGGAAAAACTATTCCCCCTCTTTTTTCCAACCAAACCAGTTCATAACCCACCTACCAGGCATAGCCATTGTATTCCTTGCCTATTATGCATACCAAACATGCCGTAAGTATTCAAAAATTGGAATGAAAAGGAAATCTAGTTGACTATTGCTGAAGTTAATGTTTGAGTTTTCATAAACTAAAACTGGCCAAAAATGTTGTCAATTCAGTCACTTTTCGAAATTCAGGATATGTGAGAGTACGAAGTTTCAGTCGACTAATGTCGGTCTTCAAACTAAAGTAACTAAAACTTTCCTGATAGTGTCAGTCTCATTACAGGACAAAAAAAAACAGCTTGTTTGAAAAAGTGGAAAAAGTGCTATAACGGCTAGAAAAGAGCTCCAACGGCTAGAAACTTGTGAGAGGGTATATATACACATTAGTAAAGCCTTTTGAAGTGATCCAAGTGAGAGATTATTCATTGTTCATCATTATTGAAGCCAAGAAGTCATTTTTTCTCTTTGTTCTTCATTCCTACTAGTTTTGAGAGAAAATTTGTATTGAGCTAAACTTTGTACTTGGGATCTTTGGGAGATCATTGTACTTCTTTATACATCTTTTCTTGGGTAGAAACAAGTTAGGATCAACTTGTTTTGAATATTAGAGCTTGGGGAGAGCTCACTTTGTAAAGGGCTTGGTGGAAGCTAGAATTTCACCGGTTTAGTGAAGTGTTTGTGAAAATCCTTGATTGGGGCGATCAAGGTAGAGGATGTAGCTGTAGGATCACCGAACTTCTATAAATTGTGAGTATTCATTTTCTCTAAACCTTCATTTTACTTTGTGTTGCAATTTCTCATTTTTCTACCTTCAAATTTCATCTATTTCATCTACCCTTTTACCCAACTTTGCAAAAGTTCTTGAGGTTGCCATAAACTCTTTAAAAGTTCTATTCACCCCCGCTGTAGCACCATATCAAAGGCCTAACAGTACATTGATAAAAGAGATTCATGAGTTTCTTACCGTGTTTGATTCATGTTCCTTCCATCATACTAGGTGAGGTGAGAGAGTAATAAATTGGCACATATATAGGTTAGCTATATATGATGGATTGTGATGTTATTGCTAGTCTTGTGTGGTGCGGATTGCATTGCAATCCAGATGTTTGATTTGGAATGATAATCTACCTTGATGTTTTTTTCCTAAATAGAATAAAAAGGATAACTGCAAAAGTTATCTCAACGTGATCCCTTGAAATTTGATTTGATTCTATGATTTATTTTTGTAGTATCATTATCATCTAGCTAGCTAGATACTATCAAATTATAAAATTTTGCTAGGAATGTTTTTAATTGGTTTGTGTTGCGCCAAAAATCTCTTTGGGTAGAGTTTTTGTGAAAAACTTAATAGCAGCGCGGGGAGTGTCAGTCATTTTGCTGAAAATGACAAAAAAGTTGTAGAAACATTTTGGTGTTGCGCGTAGCACAAAAATAAATCAGAGCGAGTGAATTACAGGAATAGGATCAAAGTCACACCAGAACATTTAAATCATCGATCCCAAATTGACTCTAGAAAATAAATGTTTCAAAAGATTTCTTGCTTGAAAAAGTAAATGGAATAACAAGCTGATTATTATTATGAAAAACAAAAAATTAAATGTTTAACGTCTTGAGACGAGATTGAAAGACAAGAAAAACTCGCGGAGAGTTGATTTAACGTCCTGAGACGAAATTGAAGTTGAGAAATACTGAAGAATGAGGCTGGCTCATGTTGAAAAAAGATAGATTTTGCAGGGTTGCTGCAGAAAGTGGTGCAGGGCCAGAGAGAAAATAAGCATTGAGCTTAGTTTTTTACGCGGAGCAAATTTGTAGCTGCAGAAGCATGTTGAAAACTGAAGGGGGAAGGCCCTTTATATAGGGGGCGGCCTAGGCTAGGCTACCAAGGCCGACGGCTCCCTTTCTGCTTGCTGACAAAGTATTTGCTGCAATATGACCTGACTTGCTTTAATTGACTTCCCTTTTTGACGATTCAAGGAACCTTCCTCGAAGCTACGGAGAGATTCTGACATGACTTTCAAGGCTGACTACCATCAATGACATACTCGAAAGGCTGACCAACACATATTCAATATGACCTTGGCGCAATCTCCCTCCTTTCTAATGCAATCCATTCTGACTCGAGTCCCGATTGTTCTGCACTGTAGCCTGATTTGCTATCAAAATAGCCAAGATGATCCTAACTTTGAACATAAAATCCTAGGCCATGAAATTGGTCATAACTTGACCACTCTTGGCCCTCAATTCGAGTAGAAAAAAGATCGGATTCAAAATTGACTAAATCGGGGTGGAAAACCTCATGTCCTTAATTGAAAGAAATGCAAAAGTTGCAACCGGTGTCAGATTGAGTCCAAATTTCACCAGTAGGGTTTGAACAACATATTAAGACCATGGAAAAAATCTTGGTCGAAATTGAGCTCTCTATCATGGTGAAATTGGTTTCACTACCAAAACTATCCTTAATTGAAAAAAGTGAATAAGTTTTTCGTCTTAAGTCAGAATGAGATGAAATTTTGCTGGAATGATCTATGAGAGTCAAGGATCACAATGGTAAAACCCTTGTTGAAATCGCACCTCTCTATCCCATTCAATTTTATCAATTTCGCCTTTTGTCCTTAATTGAACAAAATACAAAGTTGTATTTAATTCAATTGAGATCAAATTTGGGCATGGGCGGTTTGGAATAGGCCATATTGCGCCACATATAATGCCACATATGCAATTTAGAAATGTTGATTTAAAAATGTGAAGAATACTCTTTTTCAGTTTTTTAATTTGGCTTTGGCCACTGGTAAGGTTGATTTAAAAATGTTGGAGGCTCATATGGTTTTGATCCCAAAGGTGTCGAACCCTACTTCAGTGAAGGAATTTTGGCCAATCACTCTTCTAATTACATCCTATAAGATTTTGGCTAAAATCCTGCTGAATAGGTTGAGGCCTATGTTATAGAGAATTATTGGACCTTTTCAAAATAGCTTTCTTGCTGATCGTAGCACAATAGATAACATTTTGATTACACAAGAGGTTGTTCACTCGCGGTCAAGAGGAATGATTTTGAAGATTGATCTCCAATAAGCATATGGCAATGTTTCATGAATGTTTATACGTGAGGTACTTGAATTTTTTGCTTTTCCAGCTGAGTTCATTAATTTGATTCTGTTTTGCATAACAAATATGGACCTTGCGGTGATTTGGAGTGCAGATGCTCTGCCTTCTTTTAAACCTCAGCAAGGACTTCGTCAAGGAGATCTTTTATTGCCATATCTATTTATTTTGGTGATGGAGAGGCTTTCGCATATGATTTTGGAACATGTGGAGCATAAGATTTGGCAGCCTATAAAATCCTCACAATCGGGTCCAAAAGTGTCACATCTGTTCTTCACGGATGATTTGATGTTGTTTGCAAAGGCTTCGCAGGCTCAAGTGGACGTGATTTTGGACGTATTAGAGGAATTTTCTAAGGCAACAGGGCTCTCGGTGAATTTGGAGAAGTCAAAGATTTGGGTGTCGCCTAATGTTCATCGGCAAAAGGCGTCGAGTTTAAGCCGTCAGTGTGGCACCCACTCACACAAGATTTGGGAATTTACTTGGGTCTTCCGATTATTCATGGGAGAGTTTCCAAGATGACTTATGGGCATGTGGTGGATAGAGTTCTGAATAAATTGGCAAGCTGGAAGGGGAAAATTTTACGTTATGCAGGGAGGAAAAGTTTGATTCAAGCCACTTTGAGCTCAGTACCCACTTATATTACGTAGAGAGCTTTGTTGCCAGCTTCGATTTCAGAAAGATTGGATCAGGTTAATAGGAATTTTCTTTGGGGAGGCGAGGTAAAAAATCTCATGGGCCCTTGGTCAACTAGGATTGTGTTTGCAGGCCTATAGGCAATGTGAGCTTAGGACTCCAAAAGGCTAAGCTTGCGAATGTGGCACTTCTGGCTAAGACGGGATGGAAATTGCAAATGAGACAACAATCTTTATGTTTGGAAGTTTTTCAGAAGAAATATTTGAAAGAAAAGCAATTCGTTGACGTTAATGGCAGAGGTCGATGTTCTTAGACTTGGAGGTAAAATTCTAAAAACAAAAAACTATGTTCAATGGGGCTTACGTTGGTCTATTGGGGATGGCAATTCACCTAGTTTATGGTTCGATTGGTGGGTCGGTGATGGTCCTTTGATAAATGATATTCAATTGCCTAATCAGGATCTATCTCCCAATACGAAAGTTGCCCCAATTATTAATGCTGAGGGTAATTGGAATTGTGATAGTATACTCCATCTGCTTTCGTCGGCTAAATTAGAGGAGATTCGAGCCACACCTCTTTTCTTGCAGGCAAGGGAGGGTGATCGGCGTATTTAGGGTTGGGATAACCATGGTGTTTTTTCAGCACGATCTACTTATAGAGGGATAGCGAATCATGACATTTCTGATGTTTGGGCAAGAAAATGCTTGTGGATTTGGAAGCTACCAATGCCTGAATGAGTAAGGTTCTTTATTTGGTTGTTGTTTTTTAACTGCTTGAATAATCGAGAAGTTTTGAACAAGAAAGGTATTCATTCATCTATGGAGTTTTCTTTTTGTGAATCTGGTATAGAGAATGTGGATCATATCTTTCGTTCATGCCCCTTTTCGATGGGTTTATGGAGATGTGTCTACCGTCAATTTGGGGTTCAGTTGGAGGGAATTGATTCTTTCAGGAGTGGTTACAGCTTAATTCGACGAAAGTGTGAAAGGTTCGTTCTAAGTTATGTTGGACCTCGCTATTCCCTTCGCTTTTATGGGGCTTATGGAAAGCTCGCAATAATTTGATTTTTAATGGGAATCGACCTTGTGTGGAAGCTATCCTTGGTTATGCCATTCACCTTGCTTCAGATTCTTTTGAAGCTTTCAGTATTACGTTAGGAGATTTTAGGAGGGAAGGAAGATTGATAACCTGGCAACCCCCACCTAGTGGTACTTGTATTTTGAATACTGATAGCTACCGTCGCTTTGATGATGGGTATGCTTCAGCTGGAAGTTTGATTCGTAACTCGGAGGGGAGATGGGTGATTGGGTTCTTTTTGAATATTGGTAATACAGGCAGTTTAGAAGATGAACTTTGGGGTATATCGACGAGGTATTATTAAGGCTAGGGACCGTGGGATACAACGTTTGATCATTGAGTTGGATGCCCAAGTAGTAGTTCAGTTCTTATGCAGTGCAGTGATAGCCTCCCATCCTTGCTACACACTGATCAGGGATTGTTTGGAGCTTATTAACAGTGATTGGATTGTGGACATTAGGCACATTTGTCGGGAGGGCAACCATTGTGTGGATCACTTGGGAGACTTGGCACACTCGTCACCGAATGGAGTCAATTATCTTGAAGAATCCCCTTGACTCGATTACCTCTCTCTTGGAGGAAGATCGAGCAGGTAGAGGAGTGTTAAGAATGTAGTTTCGGTTGTTTTACTTTCTTAGTTCAAAGTAGCAAAAAAAAATTATCATCTAGCTAGATGTTATCAAATTATAAAATTTAGGAATATTTCCAATTGGCTAGGTAATTAATGATTTAAATTCGTTATACTATATATATATACTAGCTAATGCATGTGTCTTGCACGGTGTTAATAATTCATAAAAGCAAATAAATAAATCTAATAAATCGTATATTAATTTGTAATTATAAATCATAATAAAATAGTTAAAGATGTTATCAAAATAGCTTATACGTACCCTTATATCCCCAGTAGTTTTGCCTACAAACTTTATTTATCTAATGGTTTTTTAAATGGGTAAAAGCTATAAATGTTAAAAATATGATGCTATCAACAAATTCAGCAACCTTACATTAATAATCTTTCAATGCTAATGAATGATAAAAAGTATTATCTAAAGTTACTAAAAAAGTTATAAAATTTATCAAGAAAGCTATGATGCTTTCAACAAATTCAGCAATCTTACATTCTTACTTAATACTTTATATTTTTGGTAATTTTAGGAACTTTTTTCATCAATAATAAAGGTTACTAATTTTCTTATCGAAAGTTAGTAAAAAAGTGACGTTGTTAACAAATTCAGCAACCTAACTTACATCCCTAATAATATAAGTAATTTTTCATTAAGAATGAACGTTACCGAATCATCATCTAAAGTTAAATTTTTTTTATATTATCGTTAATAATTTCGGCAACGTCATATATTAATCTTAATAAATACCTTACTATAATTTTAGTTGTTTTTTTATCAATAATGAAGGTTGCAAATTTTCTTATCCAAGGTTAGTAAAAAACTTTAGAGATTATTATAAAGGCTTATGATGCTATCAACAAATTAATAAGTAACCTTAAATCCTTAATAACTTAATAACCTTTCATCAAAAGTTATTAAAAAAAACGCTATAAAATATATAGTAAATAGTATTTGAAAGACTCAGAAAATTTACCAAAGGCCCCCTTTAAGGATCGATGAGGAGGCTCCATTTGAACTTTTTTTGTCCTTTTCTGTCTTTTCTCACTTGCCAAATTACTAAGAAGACCCTAGGTTAGTTTCTAGCCATTTCTTGCCATTGAGCCCTTTTTTGTAATTATCATTTCCTTTCACATAAATGTTATAATAAATCTTATCCCTCTTAATTATCTAGAATTGTAACCTCTCTTCAGACCTTTCATGTCCATATGAAAAAGAGAGTAAATTTAGTTTTTGTTTAAGTGCTACACATTTTAGAGGAGGAAACAAAATTGAAGCTATTGCACCTGTCCATGTACAAACTAATATATACTATTTATTGCTAACTTTAAGGCATATGCTCAATGTTAATAGTATAGCCTTTTAAAGATGCAACACATTTAAAATCATAGTCTTTCGAAATTTCCTACGTATCAAACAATTTAATTCGAATAAAAAATTGTTCAAAAGAAGTAGATTGCCGAACGCCCGACGCGCCAGCGCAGGCCGATTCACTTGTTGAGTAGTATTAAAAATGTTGTATTGCTATTAATAAATTCAGTAGTTCGTATCTAATTAAGGTTACCAAAAGAAGATTTTGATGTTCTCACAACAATTATGATGCTATCAATTCAGTTATCTTACATCCTTAATAACTTTAAACTTTCATTATTAGTGAAGAATAGAATTTTTTTATTTAATATTAAAAAAATAACTAACATGAATATGAAAAAGGTATATAGTACTTACAATTAATTCAATAGCCTTACATTTTTTTAAAAAGCTAAATCATATAAGAATTATCAATAAATTCAGTAACTTTAGTAAGATTACAAAGAAAAAAAACTATAATTAATGATTATGAAAAAGGTATATTATAAGGGTTTGGCTAACGGGTGCCCTTTATAGACTCAACACAAAAGTGCATTTTTAGTCAATTTTGCTACTTATCCTTACGACTCCTAGTAACTTTCTTGTATACTAAATATTATCAATCTTGTAATCTTAAATTACTACTCCCTTCGTTCCTTATTATTATAAGTCATAAAAAAGTCAAACATATTTTAACTCTTACCAATTTTTTTAAAAAAATAATATAAATCAAAATAATTTTTGATCGGTCGTCAGCAATCATAAAAATAATTCCCCACAAATCCTAACTAAAGCAGATAGGGCAAGTAGAGGTCGATCCCACAGAGAAGGTTGATAGACTTTATCCAAAGATAAAATCCTTAAAATCTCTCAAAACAATACTTAAAAACAGAGGTTTAAAAATCACAATTAAAAAGAAAGTAATTAAACTAGAAAACAAAGCAAAGTAAATTAAATCTAGATCTATGGCAATTAAGAAAGAAAACAATAATTAAAGCATACTTCTTCTCCAATGGTAGAAAACAATCAAATTGAATATGGGTCCTTGATTTAAAAGATGAATTCAATATTAAATCCTTGATGATAACTGGTCTAGGAAAATCCTAACATGCTATTTAGATAAGATTACTGGTTAAGATTTAAATTACCCCTATTGTTAACTTAACAAATCAATTACCGGTTAAGACTTAAAGATTCACCAAGCAACAAAGCATTAAGATCAACTATTTAATTAGTTCTTTCACACATGCTTAATAAATAAAACCACACAACAACCAGATAAATCTGATCACTGGCATGAGAAACTCATCGAAGCGAGGGTTAGTCGTCAACGATTCGCTACCAAACAATCAGACTCGAGGGTTAACTGTTCCGCCTGACTTAGCAATAGAACAAATTATCAATTTATTGGCCGCATAAACCAATAAAAATCAAGGTCATGGAATAAAACAGAGTTTAACATGCTATCTATCAAAAATAAAATACTAAATTATAAGCATATAAATCTCACCATATCAATTATTTGAATTCACCAAAGGATCAGAAATATAAGAATTTAGCTACTCCTGGATTTGGGAAAATCCATGAGCGGCATAAGAGTACTTACAGGACTATGAAGGGCGAAATCTCCTTGATAAAATACCTAGGTGTGTCGCACCTCCCTATGGTTATAGGGGGTGGTGGCTGTAATACCATAAAAATATTTGTGGTGCTAGAAATAAATTATATGGAATAGTGGAGGGGAGAAATTAAGGGTTCAATTGAATAAAAAGAAGAGCTATGGGACTTGATTCCTAAGTGTGTTGAAGTTAGGGGACCAATTGGCAATTTAGCCAATTTATTTAATTTGACTAAGTTAAATCTTCCCTTCCTCTTTTCTTTCCCGTCATTCTCCTTTTCTTTTTTCTCTCTTTCTACCCTAAACCTACCTTTATCTCTCTAGAATTCATTTTACATTCAAGCAACATTCTTGCATGCAATTGGAACAAAAGATTCCTCGCATAAACCTCTACTCAACCATTGGTATTTTGTTGGCAAATTGAGAATATTTTGGGAAGCAAGGTGAGTAAGGAACTTGAGAAAATTCTTTACAAATTATTGAATTTATGTTTGCTTTTAAGATTAATTGGTAATTGGGTTGTGGCTTTGAGGTGCTTTGGAGTTTTGTTGTACTCAAAATCGAAGTTGAAGCAATGGAAACAAAGAGTTGATAATGTGGGTAAGTGAAGTTTGAATTTGATCATGAAGTTAATTTAATTTCTTATTAGTTGATGTTTTGAAGTTGATATTGTGTTGGGGATACTTTGGGAATGTTGATATGGTGTTTGGAATTGAATTTAAAGTGAGAAATATGAAATTGTTTTGGCCTTGCCGGAATCTGGAAATTTCCAGATTCCGGTGGCCTTTCCGGCTGCTACCGGAAATAGGAAAAAAAAAAGAAGAAGAAGAGAGTCATAGGGCCTGCACAAGCAGGCCCAGGCACGCGGGCCTAGCGCAGGCCCAGGCGTGCTAGGCCAGGCACGCGGGCCAGCGCAGGCCCAGGCGCGCGGGCCAGCGCAGGCCCAGCGGCCTGGCTTAGCACTTGGGCCTGTTGAGGCCCAACGTTTAAGAAAAAAAAAGAAAAAGAAAAAGAATTGAGTGGGCCTGACCCAAAAGAAGAAAAGAAGAAAGAAAAAAAATAAAGAAAATAAGAATTTTGGAAATAATGATTTTGGTTAAATAAATTGAGAAGTGATATTACTATTTTACCCTTGGATGGATAAATTTACTACATCATCCTTGAGATATTAAATTACGAAATTACCCTTTGAAGAAAAATTTAATAAATTCAACGACATTGGTTGCATTAATAAATCTAAACGATTATCGTATAAAGCCGTATTATTCGTAGAAGCATAAATTCCCGTTTTACCCTTGGAGTGGGTAAATTACCATATTACTCTTAATTTGTAATAGTGTACTAATATATTCCGTTGAGCTACGATTTCGAGTCCGATTGACTAGGGTCAACAACTATGACACGTAAGGAATGACACCGTACCTTGGGAGGGTAAAAATTACCGAAATACCCTTATTAGGCAAATTTACCATTTTGCCCCTTAAAGCGCGATACAGATAATTAAACTTTAAGATCATATATTCAGGATTGGAAAGCTACCAAGGAGACCACTTTGGGTAAAATTACTGTGCTACCCTCGACCTATCAATATTACCATTATGCCCCTTAGTCGTCAAATTTACCAAAGTACCCCTAAGGGTAGAAATGAGAGAATTCACTATGTGGCTCACATTAATAAATACGCTTGTACACAGTACAGTGTGGAACCTACGATAAGTCCAAATGACCATTTTACCCTTGAATGTATAAAATTACAACTTTGCACCTAGAAAAAGAATTGGGTTATCTAAACATACTTAACGAATATGTAAGGCTAAAAGATCACCGTAAAAGCACTGGTATGGTAAATTACCGTCTTGCCCCTGAATGACTAAATGACAGTTTTACCCTCAAACGCCAGAAATGATTAATTGAACTCTAGAAAGTGTATTACGAATTCGAAACTCGTCTTAAAACTTTGAAGAGACTTATATAGACATGCTAAGATCGTCTAACTAAGATCGTGGGGTCTGGGTTATGTGCTTCTTGTGATTTTGTTCCATTTTTATTTGACTGTTTTGATATTTTGGTTTATTATCCTGATTTATTACGTTGGTTTATGATTTTGATTATGATATTGGTTTTAACGATTTTCTTGTGATTGGATGTGCTCAATCAGACGGATGAGGCGCTGATCGAGACACCAGCTAGTCTCACAGTGGATTGACTATTGGGGTGTACGAGTCCCCTGAACTGTGAGTGGGCTGTCTTCAACGGAGAACCCGTTGAGGAAAATGTTTTATTACTGTTTTTATTTAATTGCTTTATAAAATGTTTTAATAAATTGTTTTGGGTGCATGAGTGATCTTTGAAAATGGTTTTGAATTGTTTGTAAGCACACGGGGACTCGTGGACTGGACGCAGTCCAGGGAGTACGTGTGGCTGATTTGGTGGTTTACTAGCTAGTAGTTAGACCTGATTGGCGAACCATGAGTTGAGTTTGGATCCAAATGGTTCGTCGCTCCAGGCCCGACACGCCATAATAATTTACCGGTTCGGCGTGTGCATGGGAGAGCTAAATTGGGTGTGCTGCGGCCACCACGTAGTACCGGACCCAAGCTAACGTCAGGGGAACGGGCTTGTTTGGAAAAATAAGATAAATTGTATTTTTATTGATTATTTTATGATGGTGAAATTGCCCCTGACGGTTCCAGAGGTTGACTCGGGCCAAGGCCACTCTGGATAGGTTTTAATGGCAGCCCATTTGTTTCATGAGACGATAAATGATTTTTATGTACTCGTTTTTTATTGACGATCTGGATTTTATAATTGTTGTTTTATGAACTATTTTGCTTGTGAGTGCACCACACCCTCTCGGATCCTCTTTTGAGGGTGGTTTACTCACTGAGTACATTCGTGTACTCACCCCTCAAATTCTTATTGTGCTTTCAGGGTAGTTAGGACTCAACGCATTCGTGGACGGTCGAGTCGGTGGCGTAGACTGTTTTCACTGCTCTTAGAGGTATTTCTCACTACATGACGGGTCCCACTGGCATTGTCTTTGTTCATTGTCACCTTCGTGCCTGGTTTCTTGTTACAAACTCATTATTTGAATTTGATTTGGTTTTCGCTTATTAGAATACTGTTATTATTTCGGTTTTCGACGATACCGCTTTAACTCTGGTTTGAAAACTTTTGTTTTTTTTTAAACCTTTAATCAATTTATGTTTTCGTTGTTTTTTTTTATTCTGGTATTGACGCTTCGTGGAACCTTGGTGCGCGTGACCGGCCGGCACGTGTTCTGAGGTAACACGGTAGTTGTCCGTGCTTGACTTCTGGGTCGGGGCGTTACAGTGGCACCCTTGCCTAAACTAGAAGAAAACTAAAAACTAGAAGAAGAGAAAATATCTATATGGAAAAATATGTAGGTGTTGGTGTGATTTGTGTTATAGGAGGTGGCTATTTATAGTGGAAATAACCCTAGGAATTCCAATCCTAACTAGGAAAGAGGTCTAAGTCGGTTTTGGGTCTAACTTAGACTCCAAGTTGGATTAAAAGTCTTCCTAGAGTAGAATCCAAGTCAAAATAGGATCCTGAAAAAATCTTGAATTCGTGCAGGGACTTCGACGGCATTTTTGGGCTTCAAATCGGCGGAGCTGGGTCTTGGACTTCCAAGGAAAGTTGTAGATCTCGAAGTTAGCTTTCCAACGAGTACTCATGGGCTTCAAACGGAGGTCTGAGCAGAAAGTTATGATTTTTCTACCAAAACTGCGCTGAATCCTAATTCTGTTTGGACTAAAAGCGGGAATAAGCGGGAATTGGATATTTCCTTGGATATAGGCGGTATTAATTGGGATTTTAATTCCAATTATCACCTTATATGGGCTGAGTATTTTCTCATATAAAATATCCAAAAATACTAAAGCTTAAAGGCTTATTCATGGCTTGTCTTCAATTCTTCGCAATTAATGCTCCAATCTTCAATTCTTTCCTCTTGAAATAATTCTTCAATGTCTTCAAATCTCCAATTTATCTTCAAATGGTCTTCAAACACGAACTTCGAATCTTCCAAATCTATGCTCAAAATTGCTTTGCTCAAATCTGTGTAAAAAGTCATCAAAATAGATCCAAAAGTAGTGAAAAATAACAATTTCTCAATTTCACATCACTTAAGGACTCATAATACAAATATTAATAAAATATCATATATTTAAGCATAAATGGGTCTAAAGACATAGCAAAATAGCCATAAAAATAGGGTCTTTTTTAGCTCGATCATAATTCCCCCACACTAAATCTTTGCTAGTCCCTAGCAAACTAGTGTAGAAAACTATGAAAATCACTAAACTTGAACAAAAAAAACAAAACAATCCTATAATCCTAAACTAATGCAAATCAATATTCCATCTTAATTTAAACCTTTCAAAAACTTTGAATGCATACACATATCAAGGATTAATATAAGTATGAAATCAAAATAACAAAGAATCATATGAGCATTCAATTCAAAAGATCAATAAATAGCAAGCATATTTATTCTTAAGTAACCATAATTAAAGTAGTTCTAATCACTTAGCATTCATTACATCCTATAACTACTTCTTTCCATAATCTTATGTCTTCATCTTTATCTCCATTACTCAAAGGAATGCATATCATGGATACAAATCAAGGGTTTTCGTGTGTGTTATAATAGATTTTCAAAGGGTAATTGATTTTTGGAAAATTGAGGTTACTAACCTCGAAGTGTTCATGATTTGGGGTTACTAACTCCCATTTTTGAGGCTACTAGCACTCTAGAAGGACTCCTTCTTTTTATTTTTTCAGAGGGACAATATTTCTGCAATTTCATGCCTCTTATCCTCTTTCCAAGGGTTACTAACTCCTTTTTTTAAAGAAACGAGTGACAACAATGGATTGATATTTTTTTAAAATGTATGCAGAAATACCTCTTCTCCTCTTGCATGAAAGCACTTCTTTTTTAAAACATTTTTTTAACTACCCTTTTATATAAGTGGTTCCCCACACTTGTTCTTGACATATCCATAACATACTTTCATAATTGTAATTTCAATAAAAATTAAACACAAGTTCTAGAAATAGACAATCATAGAAATAATGAACAATATGCTTTTATGACAAAACTCTAATTATACCTAATTCTAAGAAATAATATATCATACTATCAATCAATCAATCAAATAAAACTTTTCTGACAATTCTAAGCATTTTTCAATCATAATTAAATCAAATCAATTAGTATACGCATAAAATTCAAAATTTTCGAAAAAATTATGGCATATTTTAATTAAGATTAATGCATGTAAACTCCCTATTAGACTAGACTCTCTCCCCCACACTGAAAAGACACATTGTCCTCAATGTGGAAACACATAAGAAATTGACACAAACAATTGATATTATGCATGCTCATTGGGTATATTTAAATGCAGTGAATAAAAACTAAACTAACAATTAATTCACATCAAAGAACAGGCAAGCAATCAAAGCAATCAATTAAGACAAAATAACGCAAGGAAAATTAAAAAGATAGAGTTAAAGAAAGCTTCTCTGTTTGTAGACATAAGCTCCATCATTGCTTCTAAAACTGGACTCCTTTCGAATTCATCTTGCAATCGTCCAAATTAAGCTTCATTTGCTCTCCTTCGGTTCTTCACGTGAGATCATTGGGTTGTCTCCCGATAAGCGCCTTTCTTTAAGGTTTTTGACTAGACTGCCTTAAAAAAATTATTCTTCAAGGGTGAAGGAACTATGGATATATTCCTTCAACAGATCCACAATGATTTTGAGAGTATCATTGATGGCTTTGAGAACTTCAAGTTGAATTTTATCAAGACTTGAAATTATCAAAGGTGGTGTAGCGGCTTGGAATGGTGATGGCACGGGTATGGCCCGTGGTGGCACAGGTGAATGGCTGGTAGTGGCGCGGCTCTAGGTGGATATGGCCGGGTATGGTGCGCGGAGGGTAGCGCGGATGGTCGGGCAAGGCGTGCGGAGGATGCAGCGCTGGCCGGGCATGGCCGGGTGAATGGCTCGGTTGTGACCGGTCCTAGCCGGGCATGAGGCGCGGCTGGTGCAGGTGGTGCCGGGCATGCCCGAGCATGAGGCTCGGATGAAGCCTGGAGTAGCGTGGAGGAGGGCGCGGATGACCGGGCAGGCGGCGCGGATGGCTGGACAGGTGACTCGGCTGATCGGACCATGGCCGGGCATGTAGCTTGGTGCAGCTCGGTTATGGCCGGTCCTATCCGGGCCATGTGCGAGGATGGCCGGGCCATAGCCGTGCATTGGCCGGCTGAGTTGGCTCGATCATGGCTTTGAGCATCTTCCTCTGATTCTTTGACTCCCATCTTCTGCTTCTCTCCTTGTTGCTGAACTCCTTGCTTGTTGGCTTCTTGCTCTTCCTTTGAGGTTGAAAATTCCGTCCTTTGGGATAATTCTTCAAACGCAAAGTATGCATTCTTCGGGGTTCTCTTCAATATTGGAGTGCGACTAAAAGAATCAACAAGAACTCGATCTTTGAGTCCTAATCCTCCATAGAAGATTTGGATAAGAATTCCCTTATTGAATCCATGTTGAGGGCAATCGATACACAACTTCTTAAATCTCCCCCAAAAATTGGTGGAAATTCTCGTTGTAGCGTTGTCGAATGTCTCTTATCCTTTGTCTTCCTCTGGAAATCTGATCAGGCTTTGTTGATGATGATTCTTTACTGGCTCCTTTCTTAGCACTTTTAACACTCACAACACAAATAAACTTGTTAGAGTTCAATGGCGATTGAGATGAAATTCTAGGGTGGATTATATCACCATCGAATTCCATGGTCAATGAACCATCGAATACATCAATTTTAGTATGGGAAATTCTTAGGAAAGGTCTTCCTAATAAAAGAGGACATTGATCTTTCGAATGTTCCATCTCCATAACAAAGATGTCAATAGGAAAAATCAAGTGTTCAACTTGAATTAAGATATTCTCTAGAACACCTTTGGGATGAACCAAAGATCTATCAGCTAACTGCAGAATCACATCAGTATTTTTCAAAGGACCAAGATTTAAAGATTGATAAAAAGAATAAGGCATAATGCTTAAAGATGCACCTAAATCTAGCATAGCATTCTCTATAACACTTCTTCCAATAGAACAAGTAATAGAAAACGTACCTGGATCCTTGCACTTAGGAGGTAAACTCTTTTGAAGCACAACAGAGACATTAACTCCAGCACTTACCTTACCTTGTAACCTTTTCTTGTTGGTACAAAGTTGCTTAAGTAACTTTGCATAGTTTGGAATTTGTTGAATAGCATCAAGAAGTGGGATGTTGACCTCAACTTTTCGAAGTATCTCCAAAATATCTGGATCATCATCTTCTTTCTTTGACTTCTTCAATCTTGATGGAAAAGGAATGGCGGCAATACCTTGTCGGCGGCAATCTTCTTGTCTTTCCCCATTGTGGTTGCGCCATCTTTTCTGGGTTCATCTTCAATCTTGATTTCTTTGTCAGGCACTTGCAGTTCTTCTTTGGTGTAGCTCGGCTCTCCTTCATCTTGTGCGGCATGGGTAGGAAAAGGGTTTTCCAACTCTTTTCCACTCCTTAAAGTGATTGCACTTACATTCTCCTTAGGAGGTACCTTGGGTTGTGATGGGATCCTTTGTTGACATTGTGTCTTAAGTTCACTCATGTCACTAGCCAACTGACTTATTTGTTTTCTCATCATCTCCATAGCTTCTCTTATTTGTTGCATCTCGATAGCTTGTGAAGATTGTTGAAAATTAGGCCTTTGATAATTCATTGGCCTTCATTGATAATTACCTTGGTTCCCATATTGTTGACTTGGTTGCTCGGCTCTCCAATAAGGTTCAGGCTTCCTTTGATATGCTATTTGCATTCCAACAACATTGACTTCTTGCGCGGTGTGTTCCAAAGAAGGGCACTTATCAGTGTAGTGTCCTTATTTACAAATTCCACAAATCTTAGGCACACTTGAAAAATTCGCATTGAATAAATCAGTGAGCGCAGCGACTTGCTGATTTGTTTCTTAAAATTGTTGCTCCAGTGAGGTGGAATGGGTAGAGACTTCATTAATTCTTCTTGTTTTGCCTTCTCTTGAATAGTCTTCTCGAGATCTGAATTGTTGAGTGTTGGCAGCCATGTTCTCCACTAAAGTCCAAGCATCGGTAGGAGTTTTGTCTCTGAAAGCTCCTCCACTTGCAGAATCTATGGAAGATCTGTCAAACGATAGTAGTCCTTCGTAGAAGTATTGGATCAGCAACTGTTCAATGATTTGATGATTGGGGCAGCTCGCACATAGTGTCTTGAAACGTTCCCAATATTCATGCATTGTTTCTCCATGGCGTTGCTTAATTCCACAAATCTCTTTCCTTATACTTGATACTTTATGGGCAGGAAAGTACTTTTCCAAGAACAACTTCTTAAGGCTCATCCAAGATGTGATTGAACCAGTTAGTAAGAGATACAACCAATCTTTTGCACGATCCACAAGAGTGAACGGAAAAGTTCTTAGCTTGAATTGGTCTTCAGTGATACCTTGAATATTTGTTGATGTGCAGGCAATCTGGAAATCGGTTAGATGTCGGTGAGGATCTTCTCAAGACAAACCGTGAAATTTGGGTAAAATTTGAATAAATCCAGATTTAATCTCAAAGTTTGCAGTCGTATCTGGGTATCGAATTGCTAAGCGTTGTGCATTGACGTTTGGTGCAGAAAGCTCTCTCAGGGTTTTAGGTTCTTCGTTTTTCATGTCTTCTGACGATGTTGAAGCAGCAGATCTAGGAGAATTTGATTGAGAACTCGAATTGGATGACTCCTCTTCTTGTTGTCGATTTGATTTCTCTTTCCTTAGCGAAAATATGTTCTTTCTGGCTCTGGATCAAATTCAAACTCTTCTGTACCACTACTTCTTGTGTTTGGCATGCAGCTTCCTAGAAAAACTCAAAAACTCAAAAGAAAAATTGTTAGTAGTAAAAGTTCTTAAACAAAAATTAAAATTAAAAACAAAAAATAAAAGAAAATATTTTTTTTTCTAAAAACGCAGAAACATAAATTTTTTTTTATGACGCAAAAACTTTTTTTTTTCTTTTTTTTTAGAAAAACGCACAAAACAAATTTTTTTTAAATTAAAGACGCAAAGAAAAATAATTTTTTTTTCAGAAAAAACGCAGAAAAGAAAAGGAAAAACGAAAAAAAAAAATTTAGATCAAAACACAGACACAAAAAGAAAATTCCAAGGATTCGTCTCCAGATGAGTCTATTTTCCTTCCCCGGCAACGGCGCCAAAATTTATGATCGGTCGTCAGCAATCATAAAAATAATTCCCCACAAATCCTAACTAAAGCAGATAGGGCAAGTAGAGGTCGATCCCACAGAGAAGGTTGATAGACTTTATCCAAAGATACAATCCTTAAAATCTCCCAAAACAATATTTAAAAACAGAGGTTTAAAAATCACAATTAAAAAGAAAGCAATTAAACTAGAAAACAAAGCAAAGTAAATTGAATCTAGATCTATGGCAATTAAGAAAGAAAACAATAATTAAAGCATACTTCTTCTCCAATGGTAGAAAACAATCAAATTGAATATGGGTCCTTGATTTAAAAGATGAATTCAATATTAAATCCTTGATGATAACTGGTCTAGGAAAATCCTAATATGCTATTTAGATAAGATTACCGGTTAAGCCTTAAATTACCCATATTGTTAACTTAACAAATCAATTACCGGTTAAGGCTTAAAGATTCACCAAGCAACAAAGCATTAAGATCAACTATTTAATTAGTTCTTTCACACATGCTTAATAAATAAAACCATAAACAACCAGATAAATCTGATCACTGGCATGAGAAACTCATCGAAGCGAGGGTTAGTCGTCAACGATTCGCTACCAAACAATCAGACTCGAGGGTTAACTGTTCCACCTGACTTAGCAATAGATCTCTCAAATTATCAATTTATCGGCCGCATAAACCAATAAAAATCAAGGTCATGGAATAAAACAGAGTTTAACATGCTATCTATCAAAAATAAAATACTAAATTATAAGCATATAAATCTCACCATATCAATTGATTGAATTCACCAAAGGATCAGAAGTATAAGAATTTAGCTACTCATTGATTTGGGAAAATCCATGAGCGGCATAAGAGTACTTACAGGACTATGGAGGGCGAAATCTCCTTGATAAAATACCTAGGTGTGTCGCACCTCCCTATGGTTATAGGGGGTGGCGGCACCCTTACCTAAACTAGAAGAAAACTAAAAACTAGAAGAAGAGAAAATATCTATATGGAAAAATATGTAGGTGTTGGTGTGATTTGTTTTACAGGAGGTGGCTATTTATAGTGGAAATAACCCTAGGAATTCCAATCCTAACTAGGAAAGAGGTCTAAGTCGGTTTTGGGTCTAACTTAGACTCCAAGTTGGATTAAAAGTCTTCCTAGAGTAGAATCCAAGTCAAAATAGGATCCTGAAAAAATTCTGAATTCGTGCAGGGAATTCGACGGTATTTTTGGGCTTGAAAACGGCAGAGCTGGGTCTTGAACTTCAAAGGAAAGTTGTAGATCTCGGAGTTAGCTTTCCAACGAGTACTTATGGGCTTCAAACGGAGGTCTGAGCAGAAAGTTATGATTTTTCTACCAAAACTGCGCTGAATCCTATTCCTGTTAGGATTAGAAGCGGGAATAAGCGGGAATTGGATATTTCCTTGGATATAGGCGGTATTAATTGGGATTTTAATTCCAATTATTACCTTATATGGGCTGAGTATTTTCCCATATAAAATATCCAAAAATACCAAAGCTTAAGGGCTTATTCATGGCTTGTCTTCAATACTTCGCAATTAAAGCTCCAATCTTCAATTATTTCCTCTTGAAATAATTCTTCAATGTCTTCAAATCTCCAATTTATCTTCAAATGGTCTTTAAACACGAACTTCGAATCTTCCAAATCTATGCTCAGAATTGCTTTGCTCAAATCTGTGTAAAAAGTCATCAAAATAGCTCCAAAAGTAGTGAAAATAACAATTTCTCAATTTCACATCACTTAAGGACTCATAACACAAATATTTATAAAATAGCATATATTTAAGCATAAATGGGTCTTAAAACATAGCAAAATAGCCACAAAAATAGGGTCTTTTTTAGCTCGATCAATTTTTTTAAAAAATACTTGTAAACTTGGTTTATACACTTTCTAATACATAATTTTTAGATTTGTATATTTTTTCTATAAATAATTGTCAAAGATGGATTATGTTTTACCAAATTGTGACTCATAAATAGTAACAGAGTGAGTAATAAAGGTATAAAATTTATCAAAATAGTTATAATAAGTTCTACAAACTTAGTAACCTTACATCCTAGGTAATTTGAGTAACTTTTTTCTAAAAAGTGAAGGTTACAAATTTTCTTACTTAAAAGTAACTATCTTTAGCAAATGGGTTTATCTAATATTGTTGAAAACAAAAAGTATGATGCTATCAACACATTCAACAACCATACATTCATAATTAATGCCTTACATCTTTATTAATTTTATTAGCTTTTCATGAATAATCAAGAATTCTAATTTTTTTATTCAAGGTTAGTCAAAAAAAACTTTGAGGATATTAAAAAGGTTATGATGTTATCAATAAAAATTAATTAGTTTTAAATTCTTAGTAACTAAACTGACCTTTTATTAATAATTAAGATTACGAATAGTCTAGGACTATCAAGTGATAATTCAATAACCTTTCATTCTTAGTAATTTTGGTTATCAAATTTCTTATTTATGTTTAGAAAAAAAAAAGCTAAAGTATAGTATTATTAAGTTCACAAAAGTTATAATGGATAATTGAAGAAATATTATAAGAAAATTTATTGAGCTTAATTTATTTACACATGGATGGATAATTAGTTAAAATCCTTATAGATTTTGGATTTAAATTTTATTATTTTACTGTACGTGTATTTGATGTAGTATATTCTTTTTTCTGTTGATCTTTCACGAAAATTTTAGACATGTTATTGTTGTCATTCTAATTTCACAACACATTACTTGGTTTTACCATTTCAATACCCAAAAACAAATCTCACAATTCAACCAGACACATTAAATTAACGTGTGTAACTTGAAAATAATATTTTCTTAATTATTAATTCATAAGTCCTTTCTTTTTCCGATCGAGAAATTGAATTTATATACTATATATGCATATCTTGGACATGTTGAATCAAACTTGAATTTGATTTTTTATTATTACACTACCAATTCTATACATATTAATGAATGAAATAAAGTGATTTAAGCTAACAGAGCAAAATAAAAGTAGTGAATGAATAATCTATTAAAATTTTCAAAAAAAAAATCAAAACTTTTAATAATTAATATTTATTGTTTATGTTACTCTTTCAAGATTTATTATCCCAACAGTCAAGCGGGTCTCACTGCTTGACACAAATCACTGTTGAAACATGAAACTAATTTTCTCCTAAATCCAGAGTTTCATGTTAACGGATTTTTAGCTTCTCTTTTTTTCATAGGTTATTCCTAACTACCAACTTTTTCCCTCCGTGTTCATAGATAATAGAAAAAGTATTTTGGCTAGAATTAAAACCATGACACTTTAAAATATTAGAAAAAAATTAAATACTTATCAACGTTAATTTAATATCAAAATATTATGAGATTAGAGTAAATCATAACATTCATGAATCAATACCAAAATATTAAAATATTATGAGATTAAAGCAAATCATAACACTCATGAATGAAAATAGTTTTTGGATTTTTTTTATTTATGGGGTTTGTAAAATGGATCGTCCACATTCTAAGATGAAATTTATTTATTTTTTAATTAATTCTTCAGGGTTCTTTTTTTAATTTTTTATATATAAATATTCGTTGTTAATTATTTATCATCTTTGAATTTTACTTTATTATGCAAATAAAATAAACTTTTGGGATCTGGTAGAAAAATGAAAAACGACTTCATTTGGCTAGAATTAAAGTCATGACACTTTAAAAAGCACTAATAAGCGTGTTAGCTAGGACTGGAAATGTAGATCTCATTAAAAAATAATGGTCATCCGCCTGTTTTGTGTTGCCAAAATATTTTGGAAAATCTTGAAAGCACCGAAATCCTGCTTCCACAAATTTCAGAAATATTGTTTTTGTTTCCTAAAATTTGAAAACAAAAACAATCAATCAAACGTGTTTTATCATGGTTTGCTTCCAAAACACCAAATTGGGGAAAAAAAAACAAAAGCATTACCAAACATGCTTAAATTCTCTATTAATTCTTCAATATAATTTTTTGGTTTGCTTTTCTATAATTTAATGTGTTTAAAATTTAATGATGATTAATTTGAAAGAGTTAAGATTTTTAGCTTATGTACAGATTTTAATTAAAGAGTTTTTTATATTCAACTTTTGACATTTATTTTCCAAGGAAGATAGGGAAATAAATTATGTTAACAAATTTACGTTAACAATATTTAATGAGGATGAGGGTATTAGAATTTAAATAAAGAATTTGATTGGAATGTATTTTAAGAGTAGGATATTTTATCTTAGATATTAAGAGTTTGAAAAAACCATAATTATTAATTAATTTAAATGAAATAAAAATACATATTTGCCCTTTAAAGGAATATTAAAAATTTTAAAATTATAAAAGGGTATTTTAGATATTTCAAGTCAAATTTTTTTAAGTTTAAATTTATATAATATAAAGATATATATGACTATAAAGTATGGTATAAAATCTAAATTCTGATCCATTCAAAATCCATTCTTTCCCAACTCCTGACATGCTTCATTGTCACCTATAAAATATATATATAGTATATATTTAATTTCAAACATTTTTGGTTCGAAAAGGTGATGAAGATATATATTAGTGTTGGGTCAATGCTTTTAATTTGACTTGAATATTCCAACATTTTGGGCAGGTCGATCGATCGCCCAACTCTTATTGTTAATTTACAAGATAAGTCCTCTTATGAAACATTAATATTAAGGAATGTGAACCATGAAAGTTTATTGATAAAGAACAGAGACAACAAATATTGGACATTTAACGAAAGGGAAGTGAAAATACTGTATTTATTTACTATATGATAAATTTGATCATCTGTTCAAGCAGTATCTCATGCTTGTTACTTTGGAGTTGAGGGACAAAAGAGAAAACAATGGGAAATGACATGCGAAAATACCTAACCCACTATACTCAGTAGACAGTAATGGTCCAAAAATCAAAGTCTCTCCATCGATTAACCTTTACCAATAGTTAACATGACTAAATCACAACTATAGTATAGTTTGTAATCGAGTATGACTAAGTATAATTTATTGGGTTTTAGTATCTTTTTACTACTAGTATGTTACACCAAACATGATTAATTAATTAGAGTATCCTTTTTAAAGCACTTTTGTAAAGTTGTGCTTCTAAAATCTACTAGTACTATAAATTCACGTTTAATATGTTTTCAATAAATTTCATAAGGCTTAAATGTCACTACGTACTAGAACGAAAATCCTCTGCCCCAATTTTGGTGTCCCATTTGTGTCTCATCCATCAAATAATGACACATGTCCCTTTTCAGTTTTTAATGTTATTCCTCGTTTGGATAATTAAATTAAATTTTATATTTTCATTCTAAAACCCTATGAGGAATATATTAAAATTTAGGACTAACCCTTATATATAATTATTTATTATTAATTTGGGACTAAACCTGGTGTTTATGTGGGTTTCTTATTTTATTTTCTTGTATAAATATTACTTGTTAAAACTTAAAAACAAACAAGGTATAACACAAGGGACATGTGACATGATTTAGTGAATGGGGCATGAAGTGGGGCACAAAACTTGGGGCAGGGGATTTCCATCCTGGAGTAGTGGAAAAGGAAGGATAAAAATCCTCTCCCCCCATTTTTGTGTCCCACGGTGCCCCATCCACCAAATAATGAAATCTGTTCTTTTCCCATTTTTAATGTTATTTCTTATTTATCTAGTTAAATTAAATTTTATATTTTCATTCTAAAACCCTATGGGAATGTATTAAAATTTAGGACTAACTCTTATATATAATTATTTGTTGTTAATTTGTGACTAAATCTGGTTTTAATTGGGATTTTTTACTATTTGTTAAAACTTAAAAACAAACAATATATAATACTAGAGACATGTGGCATAATTTGGTGGATGGGGCACAATAGGGTAAAAAAAATGGGGGAGAGGATTTTAATTCGTGGAAAAGCATAATGTTGTTTTACAGCCATTATTTTTACAATTCTGCATGCATTAAAGTTGATACTTTAGTTACCTCAAAAAAAAAAATTATATTTAGCACGTTTATTTCTTTTTCATTTTTTCTCATTTCGATTGTTTCTAAACCTTTCTTTTTCTTTTTCTTTTTCTTTTTCTTTTTCTTTTTACTTCTTTTTTCCCAGCTGCCAAGCAAATAACCATTAATTGCGGAAAGGAAAACTTCCCAGTCCCACATGCACCACATTTCAGATTTTTAGATGATGAGCACTTTTTCTATTCCCCCGTGTCCTTTTTGAGTATGAAATTATAATAATCTCCTAAAATCATATTGGTCAGCACTTGGAACTGGATGGAAATCCCCTGCCCTAAGTTTTGTGTCCCATTCATTAAATCATGCCACATGTCCCTTGTGTTATACCTTATTTGTTTTTAAGTTTTAACAAGTAATATTTATATAAGAAAATACAATAAGAAACTCACATAAACACCAAGTTTAGCCCCAAATTAATAATAAATAATTATATATAAGGGTTAGTCCTAAATTTTAATATATTCCTCATAGGGTTTTAGAATGAAAATATAAAATTTAATTTAATTACTTAAATAAGGAATAACATTAAAAATTGAAAAGGGACACGTGTCATTATCTGATGGATGAGACACAAATGAGACACCAAAATTGGGGCAGAGGATTTTCGTTCGAAGGAACTAGCTAGAACTAATAATAATATTATGTAATCTCTAGTAGTTGAATATGAACAATTGTAATTACAATTACTGCACAATTAGAAAATATAAATCATTGTCACTAATTAATTACAGCAAATGAGTAAAAAAAAATTGATCTGTATATTTAATTTGATGATCACTTTATCAAGTTAATCTGTAATGATCTTATAAGTTAACCAAAACTGTAACACAATTAACATAATGAAACTGTTTTTTCTGATTCATTCTGCAGGTTACCTTTGGTACCTGGTTAACAGATAAACAGCAATACAAGGAGAATTATTCCATAAATTAGTGTGCAATCGAAGCACCCCACTGGCTTTCTCTTTCAAATAAGCAGGACAATCTGCTTGAATTACCATGCAAAGCTTTGTCACGGCCCCAACTCTCAACATCTCCAAAAGCACTTGTTTAGCTGCAGAGTATTTCGAGATCAATGAAAGTATATGAACTGCTTGATCATCTGTCGCCGGCGACACCCTTAGGATTCTTTTGGCCAACATAGCTATGCTTCCGGCATGGCGTATAAACTGAGCTCTCCCTTCTGCACATGAACATAGATGTGCCAGAAGATTAATGATCAGTTCTGTAATGTTCTTGTCTGGTTTTTGGAGTTCGAATTCTATTAGGTCAAAGATCGCATTGGCTTCGACTATTTTGGATTTGTTTCTTCCCCAGAGGCACACATCTGTTAGAATCATCAAGGCTGATTTTGTTGCTTGTTGAGAGATTTTCGAATTGAATATCTTTAAAACTTGTTTGAAGAATTCGGGCTCCAGTTTTTCCAACACCCTTGTGTTTAAAATTTCGACCACTTTTCTCAAAACTAGCATTGCATGAGTCTTGATGACAACAACTGCAGAATTATTATTAGTCTCAATCTGATCAAAATCAAACCCAAGAATCCATATCAAACAGTTGATGATTGAATCGTGTTTGTCATTCAAAACAGCCTTGATTTCACTCGATGGAAGCCAAGTAAGGTACAGAATTCTCAAAGCTTCTTCAAGACCCACAATTCTCCTTTCTCTGTGACATTTTATCAGAAACAAAACCAGCGGCTTTCCAACCCCTGTTTCCTGCATGCATTTTCTGTTCCTTTCATTCTCTTTTGCTAAAACATCCATTTTCTTCAAAGCATTTATACACAAACTAGGAACCGCAAATTCACGAATGAGTTTAATAACACGACTTTTATCTAAAGGAGATTTCGGTGTAGGGATTCTATCCATACCATTACTTGCATTTGCGATACACCAAGCCTGAATCAGCCGCCGGAGGGTATGGTTTGGGGTCAAATCAGAATCTGACGGTAACGGCTGCTTCGTGACAGGGCACGTCGTGTTTCTGGTCGTCTTGAGCCATTTCTCTATGCTTTCCCGATCGTAGGTTATCCCTGTAACCGCCGTAACAGGGTCTTTCATGATTTGCAGCGATATGGGACATAGAAAAAATTGAGGTATATCGATTTCAGCCATGGATGACGATGGAAGGGAGTTGAAAAAAAATGCAGAATTATATAGATCAGAATTCAGATAGATGGAAGAAGAAGAAGAAAAACTTTGTCAGTTGTCACAAGGCAAATCACAAGTGGGTTTATAATTATATATGTAATGGCTTGAATTGAATAGAGAAATATATTTAAATTGGGTAAGCAAAGGAGAATTCTAAGTATTAATTAAAAATGTTGCTTAAAAAATACTAGGTCTCTTGTCCATTACCTTCATCTTCTTCTTATTATTATACTGTTTTTGTCTTGTTTTACTTTTACCAGTCATAGTTTTAGTTTCTGATCCAAAGAGGGGGATTCAATGGTCAACACACGAGAAACAATACAAATCACATTTGGTAAGAAATTTCTTTTCAAACTGATTATTGACCAACAGTTGGCATATGTTTAATGGTCGGGGAGGTGGGCCAAAAGTTCTAAGACAAAAATTTGTAACCATAAAGATTCTGTTCTGGAATAGTTTGGGAAAATTCAATTCAATTCAAAGAAGTATTATTAATGTATAAAAATCATGGCCAATATTTGTAGGCGGCAGTCGGCACAACTTAGCAACGGGGGCGAGTTTGAGTCTTGAGAGAAATTAAAACAAAGAACTACTGAACCGGGTCTGCGGGTCATACCATAATTAATACTAATCGGAGTAGTGCACTGGATGTGTTGAATTCAAAGTTTTTTTTTTTTTTTTTTTTGTGAGTTTTCGCTGTTTGGTTGACTCATTAATGTGTTTAAATTAACCACATCATCATGGCTGCTTCTTCTTTTATTCCATAGTTATATTGGGTTTAATATCCAAGATCTCCTTCAAGTATCACAAAAAGTACGCTTTGTTTCCTAATTTTTTTTCCAACTTTGCCCTATAAAGTATGAAATATGGACATTTTGCCTTTATCCTAACAGAATTTAGTTACGTTCGTGCACGTGAATAACGGGTCTGTTAACTCGAGTTTGTCTGCTGATGTGAAATTTCCACGCCAGTTAAAAATGGGCCCTATATCAACCTTTTTTACCCTCCAGAAATTGATAAAATTCCAGAGGGGACCTTTTTTGGTTGATGTGGAAATTCCATGTCAACCAAAAACCTCGAGTTAACAGATCCGTTAGTCACGTGCACGCACATGATTGAATTTTGTTACGGCAGAGGGTAAAGTGTTCTTATTTCATACTTCAGGGGGCAAAGTTGGACCAAAAAAAATTAAAGGGCAAAGTGTCCTTTTTGTGATACCTCAAGGGGGGATTTTGGGCATTAAGCCATTATTTTTATTCAAACAAAATTTATTATCAAAATCGTGTCATCAACTTTAACCGTAACTTATATAAAAACAACTGGTTCTCCTCTTACTCTGATGGTTAGGAGGATACATTTAGATCTAAAGGGCAAGGATTCGAGTCCTCAAAAACTTATATAAAAACAAACTTAATACGATATAAGTCTTAAAATTTTAGAATATTAATAGTTATAATTGTGTCACCTAAAATGAGATAATTTGATGATAACAGTTTAATAGGACATGTAGCATTACTCTTTTTATAAGGAAGTCGTCAATCCCTTAAAAAATTTATCTATCCATTAGATTTTTAGTTGTAAAATTTTTTTGGGACTTACAGATTTTTTTTTTACTTATATATAAATAAAGGCAAATTATACAATACACCGGCGGTGGAGTTTAGCAGACTACACAAGCGGGTCTTGAAGGGTGACATGTGTCCTCTAGGGACTAGATTGAAATATTTAAAACTTAATTAATTAAAAAAATGGACATGTGTCAATTCCACAATCCACTTGTAGAGTCCAAAATTTACACCGCCGGTGTATCAAATAATTACCCATAAATAAATCACTTATTATTAACATCACGTTAAAATTCAAACCTGAATACCTTATACAATAGTAAATTCAAACATTTACCACTTTTCTGAATTCTCATATATCCCGTTAACTTTTGTTCGCCTCTTCTTCATTACACAATACATACATATTTATTGATTTTTTAATTCATTGTATGTGTATATATATAGTAATTACTAACCTTCTAGTAAATATATATTTATTTATAGGGTAATTATTTGATACACCGGTGGTGTAAATTTTGGACTTCACAAGTGGGTTGTGAAGTTGACACATGTTCATTTTTTGAATTAATTAAGTTTTAAATATTCCAATCTAGTCCCTAAAAGACACATGTCACCCTTCAAGACCCGCTTGTGTAGTCTGTTAAACTCCACCACCGGTGTATTGTATAATTTGCCTTATTTATAATTTATAGTTTTCAATTTCAAATTTTACTGTTTCAAATAAAATACTATTTCAAACAGTGAAGTTGTCAAATTGTTTATAGATAATTAAAACTATTATATGATGTAGCTTTAATATGAGAATGCATTAAATAATTGCAAAAGAGTTTTTCGTGTTCTCAAAGATCGAAGAAGAATGCAGGACGAAAAACGCCTTGCGAATTTGGATTTTGAAGTCATTCCACGGACATTTGGAAGTTATCATCATCCTCTTTTTTCAACTCAATGAAAATCATGATTATACATATAGATCAAATTAATTTACGGCTTCTAGACGAAGAAGAACTTGCTTTTTCCTATGTTTTTTTTGGTACATCATTTTCCTTTAATTTTCTGTTTCTTCTGTTCGATTAGCCATTAAGTAATCTATTTGAAGAAGATTAAAGATAGGCACATCCCAGCCATGGAAAGAATAGTATTACTATTATTTTCAATATATATATATGGTATGAGTTCATTTTTTACTCTTTTGGTAGAAGACTAATATTCACCTTCATTCACAGAATTCGAACCAACCTATTTAAAGCACATCAAATTCCTTATACTTAATCTCATTGTTTACCAGTAACAGATAACAACTCCCTTTCTTAAAAAGTTTTCAAAGACTTTAGCTAACATTTAAGGGTAATAAAATCCATTTCAATATATGCTGTTCTATTGTTTATACCTCAATTTACAATTAAGGGTAAATTGGTCTTCACATAAATAATATTAAGATGTGTGGTCAAGATTTGATTAAAAATCCTGATGAAACTTAGTTTCAGGACCACCCTAGTTATGATAGAATTAGGAAAATCTTGCAATTAATTAATAAGGGCCGAAATTTATTAAATAAATATTAAATAATTATTATTTTTCAGATAATTATTATTAATTTTCCCTTGAATGCCGCCCCTGACTAAGGAAGTGGCATGATAGGTCATGAAAAGGCAGTTTCCTTTAATGCCGTTGTCATCTAGGAAGACAAGCAGTAAAAAGGGAAGTTGTATGCCATCATACCATAGGATGGAAAAACATCTTATGAACTCACATAATAAGCCCAAGTCATCTCCCATGATGAGGAGAGGCCGCCCTGCTCTCAGGAAAGCTGTCTCCTTCTTCCTGCAGCAAAGGAGGCAGAGTACTAAAGTTTGTCAGCAAGAGAAACACTAATCTACATGAGAGAGGCATGCGATTTTCAACCTCACGCCTCCTCAATATTCTCACCCTAACATGTTAGTAAAATCGCCTAGCCCTCTTCCCTTCTCCCGTGAGGCAAAACTTCAACTTTTACATTTTGCTCAATTAAGGACAAAATGTAAAATTGATCAATTGAGGAGGCTAGAGGTTGTGATTTCAACAAGGGGGCATACCATGATGATCCTTGAGTCATGTAGATCATCTTGGTAAAATTTCACCTTATTCCGACACCTGTGGAAAAACTTATTCACGATTTTCAATTAAGGACAATTTGGGGAGAGAAGCCAATTTCACTATGTAAACATGGTGATTTTCAACTAAGTCTTTTCTCAATATCATATTAGATTGATTAAACCATGTTGGTGAGATTTTGGCTTATTCTGACTTTGTTTGCAACTTTTGCAAGTTTTTCAATTAAGGACATGTGGCTTTTACACCCCTGTTTAAGCCATTTTCTTCACTAAGTATTATTTTTATAATTTGAGGTGATAAATATGACTAAGTATAGTCAATTTCATGGCCTTGATGTTAAGAGTCCATGTCTTGATGATCGAAGGCCACTTCTTAGTCAAATTAGTTGATTTCAGCTCAGAGAAAGCAACAAAGGCATGCTGAATTGCGATAGGAAGAGGAGAAGGTCGTCCATCATCCATCAGGAGGATGACGTCTTAAAGTAGTCCTTTCCCTCCTCCCAGCCTTTGGAAGCCATCAGGAGAAGAAAGAAGTTTCACTGCACCTTCCTAGAAGCTGTCATTGTCACGCCCCGACCCGGAAGTCGAACACGGACAACCATCGTGTCACCTTGAAACATGTGCCGGCCGGTCACGCACTCCAAAGCAACACGAAGCGTCAATACCAGATCAAAAACATGGAAAACATGAATTTAGTATAAATTTAAAATACTGAACCTTTCAAATCAGAGTAGATGCGGAATCGTCAAAAACCAAAAAATAAAAATATTTTAATAAATCGGAAACCAAGTCAAATCCAATTAGTGGGTTAGTAAACAAGAAACAAGGCACGAGGAATGAGAATGAATAGACGCAATGCCAGTGGGACCCGTCATGTAGTGAGAAGTACCTATATGAGCAGTGATAACAGCCTACGCCACCGACTCGACCGTCCAAGAATCCACTGAGTCCTAACTACCCTGAAAACACAACAAGAATTTGAGGGGGTGAGTACACAAATGTACCCAGTGAGTGAGCCACCCTCAAAAGAGGACCAAAAGAGGGTGGGGTGCACTCACAACCCAAAACAGGTAAAAAAAACCAAGTTATAAAATCTTGGTTAGCAATAAAACAAGTCCAAGAAATCATTTATCATTTACATAAAACAAATGGGCTGCCAATAAAACCTATCCAGAGTGACCTTGGCCCGAGTCAACCTCCGGAACCGTCAGGGGCATTTTCGCCATCATCCAATAATTACTAAAAAAAACATCATTTTTCTCTTTTTGTCCAAACAAGCCCGTTCCCCTGACGTTGGCTTGGGTCCGGTACTGCGTGGTGGCCGCAGCACACCCAATTTAGATCTCCCATGCACACGTCGAACCGGTAGATGAATAAATATATCGTGTCGGGCCTGGAGCTACGAACCATGTGGATCTAAAAATAAAGTCATGGTTCGTTAAAACAAACACACCAGCGCTGGATCGCGTCCGAGATGCTCCACCAAGAAGCCATACGTACTCCTGGAGCTACGTCCACAAGTCCCCTTATGCTTGAACAAGTTTTTTTTAAACAAAACCAGGTCATTCATGCACCCAAAACATTTATCAAAACATTTTATAAATCATTCATGTAAAAACAGTAATAAAACATTTCCTCAACGGGTTCTCGGTTGAGTATAGCCCACTCACAGTTTAGGGGACTCGTATAGCCCCCAAGGTGAATCCACAGTGAGCCTAACTAGTATCTCGATCAGCGCCTCGGCCGTCTGATTGAGAAGTGCACCAAACACAAGAAAACCGTTAAAACCAAACTCAAAGATTAAATTCATAAACCGAAGTAAAGCCAAGTTTGTCAGTCTAAACCAGGATAATATACCAATATAAAACCAAGATAATAAACGAAAATACCAAATCAGTTAGATACAAAAGAATAAAATGACAAGAAGTATAGAACCCAGACCCACTGTCTAATATCGAGGAGTTAAACGTGTCTTTATATGTCTTACAGGGTTCTAATACGAGTTTCAAGGTCCGCAAATACTTCCACAGCTTATCTAATCAAAACCGGCATCTAGGGGCAAAACTGTAATTTTACTCGATCAAGGGCAAATTTGTGATTTAGACATCTTAAGGCTGTTACGGTGATTCTCTAACCTTACATGTTCGATTAGTATGATTGGATAAGTCAAATCCTCTTCTAGGGGCAAAGTCGTAATTGTATCAATTCTAGTGTAAAATGGTAATTTCTTCATTATATGGGTAAAATCGTAATTTTATCAATCAAGGGTAACATAGTAAATTTGTCCATCACGGGTATTTTTGGTAATTCAAATGTTCTTAAAATACGATGATATTACTTACGAGCCGTAGTCCTTAATCTGGTTAGGTTGGATTCGGGATCATGACCTAAAAGGAAATCCTAGTAATATTAAGGTTCTAGACTAACTCTATTTTCAACAAAAATCTAACGTGGCGACACTTTACAAAAATACTCATATCTAGCTCGATTCTCAAACAAATCAAATGAAACCACATCCATTAGAAATATGGTTCCATATACCTAAATTCACCCCTAGAGGACCCTTATCAAATTCGGCTCCTAACCTATTCAAATCTCAAATTGATTCCCAAACATTTTCAATGGCATGCTGTAACAAGAATCAACCATGTAATCCCAAAAATGGCTATTTTTCATTAATTTCCTTTAGAATTTCAACTTGCTTTCTTCTACAAAGTTAAAGAGGGCTCCAAACCCTACAATTTAGGCTCAAGAATGACTCAATTTGGATTCTCTAAGACAAAGTTATGCCCCTCGAAAGAAGGCTGCTCGAAATGAATCTACACTCCCCTGTTTTTCATTTCCAGCAAGGTGACACTTTGGGAAAATAGGCATAACTTCCACAATACACATCCAAATAAAGTGATTCCAAAACCATTAGAAAGCTAACTCATTAGGCTAAAAATTATATTCAGAAAGCCACTTCAAATTCGAGCTAAAACCATTTCAAATTCAACCACGAAGTCAAATTTCCAAATTTGAACCTCAATTCTGCGATCAGTATTCCGAGCCTTATAATTCAGAATCCAAATGGTATTAGCAAAAACTTTCTAACCAAAGTTTGTTCCACATACAACAAACTACAAGACTGTTAATTTTCACAATTTTCCAATATCATTTACTACCTCAAACAGCCCCAAAACCGAAGCCCTTATATCACATTTTATCGAACACCTGGTGGGCTTAAATCTGAAAATTTTCCTTTTTGGCATTTTAAACACCAAACTTTGAGTCATCATATCTCACTTGTTTGAAATCCTTTTAAGGTGAATTATGCACCGTTAGAAAGGTCTCTGATAGCCCTACAAACGGTCTAACAAGAACAACCTCAGAATCCAAGCCTACCATCATCAAAAAATCATTTAAAGTTCATATCGCAGAAAATGGGTTTCAATATGCGACAAAATATTCAGAAGCCTATAACACAAAATCAGGACGTTTTTGGCAAAAATGCTATTTCACGAAACTGGTAGTAAATTAGTTCCTCTACGCCCTGGTAAAATTTGGGACCAAATGGACTCTGTTTGGTCACCCATAACATTGAAAAACAGCAACAACAGAAACATGCAACCATCAAGAACATTGCAAAGCTTAGGATCTTGTTGTATGATCTTCAATGGCCAAAGAAATCACTCACCTTGGTTTATAAGATGTAAATTCCAGACTCTAAGAGGTTCATTGCCATGTTTAAGCACTTAAGAACTCACTCCCAAGCTCCTAATACAACAACAACATTCCCAAAGCATTCCCAACACATTTTAAGTATCAATTCAACAAAACTCAACTCCAAAAATGAACTTAAACCACAAAAATCCAAGTAATACACCAACAACAACTCACCTTAATGAAGTTTCAGCCCCTATTTTGTTTCCATTTAAATGGCCATGGAAATTGAAGTTTGAACCATGATTGGAAAGAGTTTGATGAGTGGATCAAATCACTTCAATTGCATGTTGAATTTATAGTTGTTTTCATCATTGATCTTACTAAGGAAAAGGTTTGTACAAAGAAGAGGAAATGAAGTTGAGATATTCGGTGGGAAGAAGAACAAAGAAAATATGAATCTTATAATTATGCGAATTGGCAAAATTGCCCTTTAGTCCTTGTAGTTTATAATTCTATTCGATTTAGTCTCAAAACTTTTCTCTGAATTCAATTACACCTGACTTTCATTTTCTTCTCTATTCTAAAATTTTAAATTTCAAATATCACACATTTTCATGGTATTACAGTCATCTTCTAAGGAGGAGGAATTCGCCTTCTTCAGCAAGTCAAGCCTATCAAGTTTTAGGCCCATGCCGCCCCCTATATAAAGGGATCAATCCCAAAGCTTCAAACAGATATCACTCATCTCACAAACCAACTCCTGCAACTACAAACTTGCTACGCGCAAAAAACCAAGTTCCGTGCTTATTTTCTCTCAAAAGCTCCGTGCCATCACGAGTTTTTACTCGTTCTTCAATATTTCCTTGATCCAATCTTGTCTCCGGGCAAAAGAAAACTCTTTTAGTGTTATTTCCTTGTTTCAATCTTGTCTCCGGACATAAAAACACTGTACACGTGTTTCTCCCTCAGCAATAACAATCAGTTGTTATTTTTCTCTCAATTTCAATCAAGAACAGCTCTTCCAGTGCAAATTTAGGAAGACTTTATCTTGTGGATCCAATGTTTTGAATGCTCTGGTGTGACTTTGATCCAGTCCCCACAAATCGCTCTGATCTTTAATCTGCTGCCTCGCGCACCAGCAACATGTTTCTACAACCTCTTTATCAATTTCAGCAAATTGATTGGTACGCCCCTACGCTGTCAAAAGGTTTTTAACGCAAAAACTCCCAAAAAGATTTTTGACGCAACATCTATGTATTTTACCTTTTCATTGTCTTAAATCTTGTGCATATAGGAATATTATTCGTCTATGCAACTCAAATGAGAATACTTAAGTGTGCGAAAAAACGAAAGTATATACGTGAGGGATAAATGAAAAAGTTATTTCTTCCTAAATACTATATATATGTATTAAAGAATAACATTAACACTTTTTTATTCTAAATAAATATACATGTCTCCAAACTAAGCAAAAAATATATTATTGTATCTAAATATGGATTGCTAAATACCGCCCCCTTTTACTAGTCACTGCCTCCCTTTTGGACTATTTTGCTTTTTACTTTCTTTTCTATCAAACTTCAAACTTTTCAATTCTTTCAAATTCTCTTAAGCTTCAAACTTTCAAAGCTTAATCATTCAAAATCATTCAAGTAAAACAACATCAAAACTCATGCACAAAGATTTTTTCGGATTGAAAGTATGTTTTTTTTTTAAAGAATTTTTTTTTCAATTTATCATTAATCAAAGATTAAAATCCTCTTGCTAATATTGACATATTCATACCCATTTAAGCTAAATGAATTGTCCAACCAATACTTATTAAAGGATAAAAAGAAATTAAAAGAAAATCTAAAAAGATTAAAAAATAAATAAATAATAAAAAAAACCAGACATAACGGGTCGCGCGCGGATCGCGATCCGGGTCCATGGCCGGGTCGCGCGCGACCCGCGTCGCGACCCGGGTCCATGGCC